>JAJJMF010027897.1:206109-260606 GCA_022058775.1 Vitis hybrid cultivar | reverse complement strand
AAAAAAAAAAAAAAAAAAAAAAAAAAAAAAGGTGTGTTCTCTGTTTATTGAATTTGGTCAGTTTGCTAAGTGTTGAAAAGAGATAGGTTGGGGGGAGAGATTAGTTTAGTATGCTATATTCGGAAGCTATCATCTTACACTTAGATTTTTGTGAAAGAATAAAGTTTGGTTCTTTGGAAGTGAAAATGATTTTAAAACTTCAATTTGCATAATGCATTCCCTTGATCAATGATATTTAGCAAAGTTTTTGATAACTCTTGTTGAAATTTGAGTTTATATTTCTTTAATGTTCCATGTGAGAGTTTGTCAGTCATGCCACTTAAATATTTTTTGGAAGTGATCAGCATGATGTTGTAAATTATGGTACTTTTATTTCATTTTTCTCTCCTTCATTGCTAAGGGACTAGCAATATGTCAGTTGGGGGGAGTGATTACTACTCAAAAAGTGCTATTTGATAGCTTGTAATTAATCCTTTTAAACACTTTTGAGTAGTAGTTATTGCCTTTTAACCCAATTAACATGTTAAAGCCTCTTGCATTCAATTCTAATCAAATTGCCTTAAGTTTTGGTGTTTTGATAGCTTTTTGATCACCAAAGCATTATGAGATTGAGGAGAGTTTTATGGAATCCTTGGCAAGCAATGGGAAGCTTAGAGGCATGAAGAACTAAAGCTTTGAAGCACTTTTGCCATAAGCAAAGTTGAAATGCAAGGAGGGGAAGCAAAGAGAATTCAGCCATGAAGCATTCTTGATGACAGTCATTTCATCCATTTTTGGAGCACTTCCTGAAGTCCAAATTTTTCATGCTATATTTCATTTGAAATCTTAGGAAGTCAACAATCCAATGCTTCAAACCGTGTACGATTCGGAGCTGAAATGAGGAAGTTACAGCCTTTTGAAGACAACTACTCCAAGCTGAAGGAAGGATTCAGAAAAGTGCTGCGAAATCACCCTTTTGTTGCGGAATGATTTCGCAGCCTTTTTGCACAGTGCTATGGTTTTCCCCTGAAGTTTCACGCCGCGATGGAAGCCAAACACTACAAGATGTAAGCCAACTTCGCAGCACTGTGGAACCAGCCTTTTGTTGCGAGGTAATTTCGCAACCCTTTGTATTTGTTTGCGAAATTTCGCAAACCTCTTTTTCACCTACGAAATGGTCCTTAGTGCTTCCCGATATTTGTAACCGACACTTGGAGATATTTTTCATTAGATTTTTGTTGCCTATATCCCCAAATTCTCCTTGTATCCCACCAATTATAGGATTCCTTAGCTTTTAAGTTAGGAAAATGGCCAAATATCCATGTAATAGCTGTTAATGTAATTTTGGTATAAATATAGCCCGAGGAGCCTGTTCTGAGGATGATGAACCTTTTGTAAAAGTTTCAAAGGAAGTAAAATACGGAGCTTGAGCTCTGCTTTACCTTCTCACTTTGATTGTGTTTTTTTTTTATTTACTAAGTTATGTACTCTCTGAGGAGTTTTCCCCAGAGAATGAGTAACTAAACCTTTTAGTTCCTTGGAGTTAAGGTTGCCGGGAAAGGTTCCAAGTGCAAGAATCAGAAGCTTTGTGGTTTCAGCTAAGAATAAAGAGAAAGTGTGTCCCGTGAATGGTTTCTAATGTTTTTAGTTAACTTAAAACGCCTTGGAGTCACCTGGGCCAACACTTGGTAAGGCAAGTGATCTCTAACCATGGAGATGCACTAGTTTACCCCTTGCGAGCCTCTGGTAGGTGACTTAAAGGTAGGATTTTCTAGAATAGCCAACACTTGGTAAGCTTTTGGACTCTAAGGAGACATCCATTAGTTATCTCTTGTGAGCTTTTGACGGATAATCCAAGGTTAAAGATCACCTTGAATGGTAAAGGCTAAGTGAGAGGCTTGAACCATTGCAAGTTGCATCAGTGAGAGAATTAAAGCTGAAATCCAATTGAGGGATGCATTTGTGCAGCACCTGTTAGAGAATTGACTTTATGTTAATTCTCTAATGAGAGGAAATGAACCAACTGACCGGAGATATGCTTTTGCATGAGGAACCTCCCCTGTAAACCTGAATCTCCAAGGAATGCTTTTCTTCCTAAGAAATTTTCATCACTTACTGTGTTGTTAATCTAAGTCCAAACCTTTTTCAACCAAAGTTTGTGTTTTATTTCTTAAGCTAATCTTGAAATGAAACAGCACCAATTCACTTTGAATTGGTATCATTTTCAGTTTGAGTATCCTTCCCAGTGAACGATCCTAGAGCCACTATGCTATAGTAGCTTTTTCTTTGCTACCCTATTTCATGGTGTAATAGGTTATAAATTTTGTTGATTACTCCCGCCATCAAGGAGCACCAGCTAAACACGAATCAGCTGAGACACCAATTAGGCATGAATCAGTAAGTGATTAGATCAGTTGACTTTTCTTTCTAAAAAAAAAAAACCCAAAGGCATCTCCCTTACAGCCCACTATATGCGTGCTGTGTGGCCGCTTTCTTCCTATTTTGGTTTTCCTTCAATTACAACTTTTGGCCTATGCTTTCTCTTCTTTGGCTGTTTTTGCTTAGGTGTCTTGTTTAGGTCGATGCCTTCATCACCTTCCTTTGCAACTATATTCTTTCCTTTGCATGGACTGGGAGGGACAGCACTGGATGATGCCACAATGTTGTGTAAGAGTTCATCACAGCGGTTTTCAATAGCTCCATTTGTTGTTGATGTGATGTACTCCTGATTTTTATCAGGGTTTGAGCCCTCATCTGCAGAAAAATTCAGTATTTTCTTTGGCCGTTCTAGAGTGATAGGTGGACATGGGAAGGAATTGGTGATGCTAGAGGTGGCATCGGCTTCCACACCTGGTGGTGAATTGAGATTGAAACTAGGTTGGTATGGAATGGGGAATCCATACTCAGGTATCTGCAGTAAGCCATTACTGTTCTTCCATATACTTGAACCTGAGCATTGATTTTCTTTGCCTAGCAACATGCCAATGGAATTATCTTCCCTTCAATTGATCTCAAACTGAGAATGTGAATTTGGAACCTAAGGCCTACTTGCATTCAGAAGACTTCTTTCTAGGGCTTCACCTGTGGTGGCCTTTCGAACTAGAGGCCCATTTGCCACATGGAAATTTCTGTTCTGTGCTTCACTCACTGATGTCTTTAGAACTAGAGGTCTATTGGCAGTATGGATGCTTCCGCTCAATGCTTCACTCGCAGATGGCTTCAGAGCCAGAGGTCTATTTGCTGCCTGAACACTGCTTCTGTCCACTGAGGCACTTGATGCCACTCCCAAAAGGTCCTGTGCCATCACTATTCGCAAAAGGCTGACTCTGGGAGACTCTGCTGCCACTATCAGTGAAGATATGTTTGTAGGTGCTGGTGTCACCATTGACAAGGTTTTAATTGTAGGAATCTGCAGCAGCCAAAATTGTGCACGTTACAGCAGCAGATAGAGCTTGCTCCAATGCTTCCTTGTCAATCAACTCATCTCCTATTTGTCGTTTCTCAATTTGGGATATGTCATAATATCGTAATGCTGCCTCCAAGAACTTCCTCTTCAAATCTAAAATCCTAGCATAACAAACCTTGTACTGTAAATTCAATACTTCATGCTGACTGTTGCTAACTAAGAATGAGGCTTTATTAATAAAAGCTTCCGCATTAACAGCATCATCATCCTTAAGATATAGACGAGCTATTTGGACACATTTCGACAATCTGAGTGTATCATCAATAACCCTCATTGTGGAGTGTAAATCCATGCCACTGAGCATCTGTGCTGCCCTTGACCACTACTACTCGGACTCATACAACTCAGCAAGCTTCTCTCTGATAACTAACACCTGATCTTCAAATGACACATCGTGGCTGAATCTGAGTAAGGGTATAATGAGCAATTTCCTTTTGGGCTTCTGGCTCCCAAACATGCAATTCGTCTCCTCATGCAAAACAAAATAAAATAAAAGTAAAAAAAAATAAAAGGAAAGAAAAGAAACCAATGGAAATAATAGAATAAAACATGATTTTAAAATAAAAGGAAGAGAACTAGGAGATACTAGATTATATAATTTCGTCCTTCAACAAAGGGGGTCGTATGCATATTTTAAATCTAAACAATTCAAACAATTTTCTATTAAGTAAATAAATAAAATAAGAATAAAAATAAAAAATAAAAAATAAAAATAGTAATAATAATAATAATGACAATAATAATAATGAACAAATAAAGAGTAAAAATGAAAATGAATAAAAAAAATATATATAATTATCGAATGCATGCAATAATAATAATAATAATAAAAGTTATATATATACATATATAAAAGTTAAGCCCGATAAAGTGTTTAAATGGGCCTAAGTGTGCTTAATGAACTAAGTGTCCTAAAGTGATTGGGGTATTGTCTAAGTGGCCTAAACATGTCTAAGAACTATCCTAAAAAGGAATGGAAAGCTTAAGTCTAAATCAAAACTGCTAAGGGTCACAACAAAGGGGTTAGGCGATCCTTCAACCAGAGTCTCCGAGGTGGCTTAAGAAAGGTAAGTAGCGTGAGTAGCTATGGGCTACCAAGAGATTATTGTAAAGTATCGAACAAGTATCTAAGAAGACATGTGATAGGAGGACAAAATTGAGGGTCTACAAATATGCCCCTCTTCGGTAGAGATCACGAGTGTAAGGAATGTGAGTAAAAAAAAAACGAATAATGAGTGGAGTGAAGTGAACTGTATCGAAGAACTAAAGAAGGACTAGAGATTTTGTCTTAGCACATGGCGAGAGTAGAATCGGAACATGGGGCTGCAACGACAAGGATAGAACAACTCTATGTGGGGGAATGGCAGCAAAGAGAGAAAGGTATGTGATGAGTAGCACAAAGATGGAAAAAAGATGAAGATGATGACTCAAAGTCATGGATGAGATGAATAACTCTAGGTCATGGACAAGATGAATGACTCTGGGTCAAAATAGGACAAACGACTTTGGGTCGGAAATAGGATGAACGACTCTGGGTCATGAGCTCAAGGCTATAAATGCTAAGAATGACTCTGGGTCAAGATGGAGTGAATGACTCCGGGTCATGAGCTCTAGGCTCTAAATGGAAAAGAAACGACTTTGGGTCATAAATGAAAATCGACTCTGGGTCGAGAACTCAGGGCTCTAAATGGATAGCCGATCAAGATGCTTTTCGGCTCATGGTGTTGGGTCGAGGCCACTCACAAGTGGCTAAAATGATGAAACGAAACATCTAAGGGATGTGAAAGATGCAAATGACTCTCGGTCGCGAACTCAGGGCTCAAGATGTCATGGATGACTCTGGGTCGTGGTGTAACGAGTAACTCAGGGCTATGGATGGAATGAATGACTTTGGGTCATGATGCAATAAGCAACTCAGAGTTACGATGATTAGCTCAGGGCTATGGATGACATAAATGACTCTGGGTCATGATGCAATGAGTAACTCGGGGTTACAATGCATAGCTCAGGGCTATGAGCTCCGGGCTCTATGAATGATCGGCTAGAAGAAGAATACGATACGCAAACTCCCGGTCAAACCACTCATGGGCGACCAAATGATGAAGGCTCAGCTCAGGGCTGAAAAGACTCCGGGTTTATAGGAAACGATAGCTCAAGGCTACCAGGCTTAAGACCTAAGAGAAGAAAGAGAGCTCAAGGCTATAAGACTCAGGGTCTAAAATGAATGGATAACTTAGGGCTATGAGGCTCGAGGCCTAGAAAGAACGGATAAATCAAGGCCATAAGACTCAAGGTCTGGAAGGAGTGGATAACTCAGGGCTATGAGGCTCAGGGCCTAGAAGGAATAGATAAATCAAGGCCATAAGACTCAGGGTCTGGAAGGAGTGGATAACTCAGGGCTATGAGGCTCAGGGCCTAGAAGGAATAGATAAAGAAGACCAACTCGAAAGTGGATAGGAAGTAAATGGGCTCAAAGTCGTATACTCAAAGTGACAAGGGTCGGACTACTGAGCTCAAGAAGGGAAATATGCCCCAGTATCCAGGGTGCTCATACTGCTAAAACAACCAGTAAATCAATCATCCGCTGAAATCAATAGATCTGAAACTGATGCATCATGACAAACCTCTGAAAAGTCTAAGCTAAAAGAACTCTCTGTGTTTGAAAAGCTGCCCTGTCGACGGATCTCAAAAGGTAAATCTCAAAGTGCACAAAATACTGCTCATCTGGGTAATCCAATCTGCAAGGTGACAATGATGAAAACAAATCTATCCCATGAACATCTGGCTAAAGGATCCAACCATGCTCCTCTGGTGAAAGCCGATATGATCCATCTCTATCTCGACAAATCCATGTAGGGAGGTCATGATATAATCAATCGCCGAAAGCTTCAAACTAATCTCAATCTAAAACCAAGCTAGCCACTATCTCAATCTCAAGGATACTCAAAGAAAATGAGGAAATACACCTCAGTATAAGATCTGATATCAAAGTCATGAGGTAAACAACCGACACTAATCATCCATCCTCATACCACTGCCCAAACAAATCTCGCAAAGGAGAGGGGAATATGCCCCAGCATGATATCTGATGTCGAAGTCGTGAGATAAACAACCAATAATGATCATCCATCTATACGCCGCTGCTCAAACATAATCTCATCATAGAGAGGGGAATATGCCCTAGTATGGATAACTGATGTACAATAGAGAATCAGTCAAAATCAATCAAACATCTCTATGACCATGGATATGAATAGTCATATCATCCAACAACAACTAGAAAACCTCAGAGAGAAGGGGAAATATGCCCCAGTGTGGATATCTGAGACACAATCAAAAGGATGAATCCAACATCATCAATCAATTGTCTTCAACTCAACAATAATCAGCTAAGAAATCATAATGAAGTATCAGTTGATACCTCTAGGAAGACTCTCTAAATCTGATCTCAAATGAATAACCAAAATAATGAGGAATATGATAATCTCAAGAATAGAAGCACGTCTCTGATGAATCCCTAACTAAATTTGATGGGAATCTGGTGACCTCCAAATGGGGGAATATACCCCAGTGTACAAGATCTATATACTGCACTGAAAACTGTCCTCAACTCAGTAATAGTCCACTAGTCTATCTCAGAAATACTTCGCAGATGGAACCTAGAATCATGAAAACTGTTAATGAGCTCAACAATGCTCTACTAGAATTGATATCATCTCAACATACTCCACTAGGGGTCTCTGATCGATGAAAATGTCCAAGCTCAAAGAAAGTGATCCACTAGGGGCTCATCTCAACCAAATGAAAGGGGAATATGCCCTAGTATGGATATCTGATTTCGACAAAAGGATGAATCCGATATCATCAGTGAACTGTCTCCAAACTCAGAAATCCATCGAGCATCAATATGTTAAGCAAGAGAGAGACCAAATGTTTCCAAAAGTATCTTCCATAAAAGAGAACATGATAATGACTATACTTCAACCAATCTACAAAAGCTTGTCAAAGTGAAGACTGTCAAAGATAACGCCTGATCTCATGGCCTTAGGGTGGTCTTAAGACACGGGACGTAACGTAGGCCAGGTGAAATGGTGAAAGAAGTGAAGGGAAACTAGGCTCAAATACCCAATGATCAAACCCATACCCTTGTGTATAAGATGTAATGCATAGAAAAAATCTCATGAGCCATGGACCTAAAGGTAACCAAAGGAAATGTCAATGGCGAAATGAGAGAAAGGATGAGTGGTCAAACCATCAATGAAACATGTGAATGATGTGAAGAAGGTATCGAATCAAAAACATGTATCAATATGTAAGGAATGGATAAAGAGTGGAATGAATATCTGGAAAGAGGTAATGGAATACAAAAGAAGGCAATGAGAAAGTAGAATAGATGATGATCAACCCATGTTAGTACAATAAAGGAAAGTCATATCACCAATGATGGAATGATGAGTAAGACAATGATCCAGAGACCCTAGTAAAAAGATTACTCATCTCTCATACCTAATACATATCAACCATGATCCGAGAAGCATAGGATATCATAGAACTCTCACATGAATCCCTAACACTCTAAATGCATAACAAGAGTGGCTCAAGGAGTGAAAACTCATATAAAAATCTCACAAGAACCCACAATGACAAATATACCCAGTAAACAGACCTCAAAAGGTGACATAAGCGCCTAATGGAGTAAGATGCCATATACAAACATATCATTGCATTTTTTTTTTCTTTGTTTTTTTTTTTTTTTGTTTTTTTGCGCATGCTCTGATCATCAATAAATCGAACTCCAATGAGAAAGGTACAAGGAGTGAACAAACTCTCTCTGACTACTGATGAATACATGAACCCCAACCCATGAGACAACCTCTCAAACTAAAATCTCCGAATCAATGCCAAATGAGGGGATGGATGGAATGATATGACTACCCTCTTTTGCACCAAGATGTGAAAAATCATCAACCCAAGCAATAGAAGAGATAAGATGAAGAAAATAATGATAAACGTGAGGCTTAATGGTAATCAAGGCTATAAGAAAGAAATAAGGCTATAACATACCACGTGAGGCTCAATGGGCTAGCAACAGTTTAATATATTAATAAAGGTGATAAGGTGTAAGGCTGACCGAAATGATGGCCACCCATCCTACGACCATAATCTCAAACATAATACTTCTTTAGCTGATCCACATTGGTAGGCTCTGAAAATTGGTTTCCATCTAAGTCAGTCAACCATGCAGTCCCTTCTGGAGTCAACTCTCGAATAACATAAGGCCCACTCTAACTAGGTCTGAACTTTCCTCTAGGGTCTCCAATCAAACCTCTGAGAATCCTCAAAACTAAATCTCCTTTTTGTAATGGTCTAGGCTTAACCCGTTTCCTGAAGGCACAAGCCATCTTCCTCTAGTAGGCCTGAATATGATCAGTTGCTCTCAATCTCTTCTTATCTAAAAGGTTAAGCTAGTCAAACCGAGCCTGAGCCCACTCTGTCTCAGAAATCTGCTGCTCAAGGGCTACTCTCAGAGAACCCATCTCTGTCTTAACCGGCAAAACAACCTCCATACCATATACTAAAGAGTAAGGTGTAGCTCCTGCAGAGGTGCGAAAAGAGGTACGGTATGCCCACAATGCAAAAGGAAGTTTCTCTAACTAATCTCAAGAAATTTCAACCATCTTCCTCAAAATCCTCTTAATATTCTTGTTCGTAGCCTCTACCGCCCCATTGGTTTGTGGCCTATATGCTGAAGATCTATGATGTCAGATGCCATACTTCTGCAACAAAGTATCTACCTCAGCTCGGAAGTGCACCCCTCTATCTGAAATCAACTCATGGGGAACCCCATAACGGTAAATGATGTGTGACCTGATGAAACTAGCAACCCTAGCAGATGTCAACCTCGCATATGATGCGGCTTCCACCCACTTGGTGAAATAATCTATGGCAACTAGGATGAACTCATGACCACAGGAAGATTCTAGTGAAACCTTCCCAATGATATCAATACCCCATACTGAAAATGGCCATGGCGATGTCAAAGCGTGTAACTCTGATGGCGGTGCATGAATGAGATCACCATGAATCTGACAGTCTGGGCATTTCTGAACAAACTGACAACAATCTGTCTCCTCCATAGTCAACCAGAAATAACCCGTCCTCATAATCTTACGGGCCAGCATGTGTTCTCCCATATGCGGACCACAAACTCCTGCATGAACCTCTCTCATCACTCGATCTGCAGAGGCTCGATCTAAACATAATAGAAGCATACCATCAGTTGATCACCTGTATAAGTTATCTCCACAAATCAAATCTAGTGGCCAAATTCCTCAGTGCTCTCCTATCCTTGGCAGTGGCTACCTCAGGGTATGTGCCAGATCTAAGAAACTGATAAATATCATGATACCAAGGTAGATCATCCTGGACCTCTGTTTCTCCAATCAAACAACAGTAGGCGGGTGCAGACCTCGACTCAATCAGCAACGGACGTATAACTACATCAATTGGAATGTCCATAGAAAAAGCTAAGGTAGCCAAGGCGTCGACAAACCGATTCTGCGCTCTAGGTAGATGAACATATCTCAAGTCATCAAATCTTGCAACCAGCAACTCCAAATAAGCGTGATATGGCTTAAGCTTCACATCCCTAGTCTTCCAATCCCCCTGAATCTGTCTAAGTACTAGATTAGAGTCACCAAATACCTCCATCTGTTTAATGTCAAGCTCCAATGCAGTTTCTAAACCAAGGATATAAGCCTCATACTCAACTATGTTATTCGTGGCAGGATGTTGATCAGAGAATGCCAAACGAATGGACCTCGGAATATGATCACCCTGAGGGAATACCAATAGAACACCTATCCCATACCCTGATTGATTGGTTGCACCATCGAAGTACATGCACCATCCTGATAAGCTGGTCATAGCAACAAACTCCTCATCTGGAAAATCATCATCAACTGGTCTATCATCAGATGTCGGTAGTGAGGCTAGGTGATCGGCGACAATACTTCCCTTAATAGACTTCTAAGAAACATACTGGATATCAAACTCTGTCAAAAGTACGAGCCATCTCATCAGTCTACCAGTCAATGCAGGTCTATCAAATAAGTATCTCAATGGATCTAGGCGGGATATCAAATGCACTGAGTACTCCGTCATGTAATGCCTCAATCTCCTGGTAGCCCAAACTAGTGCTAAGCATAGGCGCTCAATCATAACATATTTCACTTCATACTCTAGCATCCTCTTACTCAAATAGTAGATAGCCCGTTCCTTCCTTGAGTCATCAATCTGAGCTAACATACATCCCAAGGCCATGTCTGAAACTGACAAATATAGAAGAAGTGGACGTCCTGGCGTAGGAGGCACTAAAACAGGAGGAGAAAGCAGATACCCCTTGATCTTCTCAAATGCAAGCTGACAATCATCATTCCAAACTGTTGGCTAGTTCTTCCTTAAAAGATGAAAGATGGGCTCACATATGTTTGTCAGTCTGGCTATGAAACGACTAATGTACTGTAATCTGCCCAGAAAACCTCTAATCTCTTTCTCAGTCTTTGGCGCAGGCATGTTAAGTATGGCTTTGATTTTATCTGGGTCGACCTCTATGCCCCGCTCACTGACCATATGTCCCAATAACTTCTCAGAAGTTACTCCAAAGGTGCACTTCTTGGGATTCAACCTCAATCTAAACTTCCGGATCCTCTCAAAGAATCTCTCTAGAGCCTCTAGGTGATCTGCTCTGCCTTGGGATTTCACAATCATATCATCCACATAAACTTCAACGTCCCTATGCATCATGTCATGAAACAAAGTAGTAGCGGCCCTCTGATAAGTGGCTCCTGTGTTCTTCAACCTAAATGGCATAACCTTGTAACAGTAGGTACCCCACTCAGTAATAAAGGTTGTCTTCTCCATGTCCTCTAGAGCCATCAAAATTTGATTATACCCTGAAAACCCATCCATGAAAGACAACATCGAATGGCCTGCAGTGCTATCAACTAACAAATCAATATGTGGGAAAGGGAAGTCGTCTTTAGGGCTGGCTTTATTAAGATCTCTGAAGTCCACACAAACTCTAACTTTGCCATCCTTTTTTAGTACTCGGACGACATTAGCCAACCACTCTGGATATTCAACCACTGATATGAATCCAACACTGAGTTGTTTCTGAATCTCCTCTTTCACCTGCAGACTCCAATATGGATATAATCGTCTCAATTTCTGCTTAACTGGTCTGGCATGTGGTAGGATAGGCAAGTGGTGCTGAACTATAGAGGGATTAAGACCAGACATGTCCTCATAAGACCATGCAAAAACATCCAAGTATGACCTGAGTAAATGAATAAGTCTATCTCTCTCATCTATAGATAGGGGTGAACCAATCTTCAGCTCTCTAGGCTGATCCTCTGTGCCAAAATCAACAGTCTCAACATCCCCTGTAGCAGGTGAAACTCTCTCATCCACGGGATCAGAGTCATGATCAGAAGAGTCCCTATCTGGATCGGGCCATGCAACTTCATCATCTATATCAAATATCTGTGAAGTGGGTGAGTGGGGTGCAAATATAGAGGTACTATCACAAGAGGCAGACGAATACTCTAAAATACTCAAATCCATAAATGAAGCAACAGAAACATCGTCAGAGCGGGAGACAAATCCCGATAAAACATCAAAAGAAAGAGGTGGGTCCATAAGGTCGGACGCTCTCTCAACTAGGCTAACAGTGTCCTCAAACAAACTACTATCATCCTCTAGAAGCTCTGGAACAGGAATGATCTGAGTCCCCTCAAGAACCTCAATAGTAGACACCCCGAACCTATCAAATGGTGAAGCAGGCTGAAGTTGAACAATGCCAGTAATCTGGCTCACGGTCATCCTGTCCATCTCATCTCGATACTCATCATGAGGCACAATTCCATCAATCATCTCAATAGGATCAACAATCACTCCATCATCAGTGATCTCCTCCGGAAAGCATAGAGACAACATGCTAGCTTGATCTAGAGATGTAGGAGTAGTCATAGAAACAGAAGCGCCATGAGCCACATCACTCAATTGTAACTGGTGAAATAGATGCTGAAGCTCAATCTCTCTATTTGTATGAACCACACTGTGAACCTCCTCTACACGGGGTCGAATCTCCGATCCTCTAACAAAGTAGTTGGTCAAACTCATCCTATAAGGTCGAATAGGATAATCAAATGGTGTGTGGGATAAACAAGCCCTCACCCTCTTCTTACGCAGTCGTGCCATGTAACGATAATCGGCCTTGATAGGAATGAACCCAAGTCCAAATGTCATATCATGGTCAATGGCAGCTATAAACTCGCTGGGTCCCTACTGACGTCGTCCTAACCCCATGCCAGGTAGAAAAGTCATACCTCTCATCATATCAAGAACTACTGTGCTACTGTGCTGATCAAATGACATAGCCACAAAGTCTCTATGAAAATCCTCAATCTCGAGAGTCTATATCTCATCAAAAGAAAATCCAGTAAAAAATAGGTCATCCTCACTATGACTGATCTGAAGTACTGGCTCGGAAGAGGCTAACATATCTCTGGTAGACTGTACTGTGATAACCCGCCCATCATGAATGAACTTCACCTTCTGATGAAGAGAAGAAGGGATAGCTCTGGCTCTATGTATCCAAGGTCGACCAAGTAACAGGTTAAAGGATGTAGGAATCCTCAAAACCTGGAACAACGTAGAGAATATGGCTGGACCAATCTGTAAATCAATCACCAAGGTACCTATAACCTCCCTTTTGGTACTATCATATGCTTTGACTGTCTGAGTAGAAGGACCAAAATCTGAAGGTGCAAAACCAAGGGCTATAGTAGTGGCTAAAGGGCACACGTTCAAGGCTGAGCCATTGTCCAGTAGGACAGATGAGACTCTACGGCCTGAACAACCAACTGTGATATATAAAGGGCGTACGTGATCTGGACCCTCAGGTGGCAAGTCATCATCTGAAAACACGATGCAAGTGGCCCTGCCGGCCGTCATCATATGAATCAATCTTTCTGGAGTGGTGGTGTCTCTACCCTGATCTGACTCAAGGCTTGAATCAAAGCATCTCTATGAGTACTAGATGATGCTAATAAACTTCAAATAGAAATACGGGCCTGGGTGCTCTATAGCTTTCTCAAAACTTCATCATCCTCTCTCCTAACCTCCTCATGAGAGGCTACACCCTCAAATGGTCTAACTGCTGGTGGTGGTGGCTGAGCTATCCTCCCACTACGAGTCACAATCTGTATCTCTCTCCCCTCTGAATCGTCATCCTTTGGCCATAAAGTGAACGGGACAAAAGTATCCTGACATCCAATAATCAAGGTTGTAGGATGAGTCAACTGGAACGGTGCCTCGTCTGGGATCAAACTGAATGGTGTAGGGGCTTGAGGACCCAATGAAACCCTATCAATCTCATAACTGTCATGCAAAACAATCGGCTTGGGTAATCCATCATCCCAACTCAACATATGTATACTGTCATCCTCCATAAGGTCTATGTGATGAATATCTCCTAGAGATGGAGGCATCGCATGTGTAGAATGGGCAGGAAGAGGGTTAGTGGTCACACTTGGCTGCCCCAAGTTAATCAAACCCTGGTCTATCAAATCCTGAATAGCATGTCTCAAAGCGTTGCAGTGATCCGTGTCATGTCCTAGTCCCTGATGATAAGAACAATGTAGGTCTAATCTGAAGCGAGGCGGTACTGGCTGAGGTACTGGCTTGGGTGCCAATGGAGTCAATAATCCACCCTCCATGAGCTTCTGAAAAGCTCGACTCAAAGGCATACCCAGTTGAGCAAATTGGCGTGATGGCCTCTGCACATAAGTGGTGGTCTGCGGCGCTCGGGGTCGGGTGTATGGGGCAAGATGTCTCTCTGTGACATGTGCGGCAAAAACAGGCTGTGAGACTGGATGTAGGTAAGTAGGAGTCATGGGTCTAGAGGGAACAGGTGGCCTATACTGCACATGGGGCAATGGTGGATGTAAGAATCCAAAAGTCTGCCCAACTGTCCGATAGTGTCTAGAAGGTCTCATCCCTGCTGAACTGATAGCACCAACATCTCCTGATCTTTGTCCTCCTGAAGGCTTCTTCCCCTTAGAATAAATAGGGGAAGACTCGGGCCACAATCCTCTAGCAATGCCCTCTTCTATACCATACAAAGCCTATACCAAAGATCCAAAATCTGTATGAGGAAATCCCATCAAGTGTCTAGCAAATCTAGGCTGCAAGCTCCTCATGATCATGCTAATTTGATCATTCTCTGAAGGGCGATCAATAATCTGTGAAATCTTCTCTCTCCAGCGGGAGATAAATGAAGTGACTGACTCCTCTGGCCTCTGTCTCAAAGCCTCTAACTCTCTCCTCGAAACATCAATGACAGTGTTAAATGCAAACTGTCTCAAAAACTCCTGGGCCAAGTCGTCCCAAGTCCTACAGCGTGATGCATCCAATGAAGCGAACCAATGCTGTGCCGCACCACTCAGGGACATAGGGAAAAGCATAACCATCTGGGCCTCATCCAATCCGTGGGCTCTCATAATTGTACTATAGAGCCTCAAATGGATGCGAGGACAACCTATGCCCGTGTATCTCTCAATCTCGGGCATCCTGAACTTGGCCGACAAACTAACCATTGGTGCTCCATCAAAATCCTCCCAAGTAACAACTCCGTCTAAAGTCCTCATCTGTCTCAACTTTTGCTCAAGTCTATCCATACGTGTGTGTGGGTCCTCTGAAGTCGGGATAGGCGATGTGACAGGAGGCAGGGTAACCTCGATTTGACTATGCAGAGTGAAAGGTATAGCCTGTGGTACTGACTGACTGGGCGGAGGTGGTGGTGGTACTGTGGTATCGAATTGGGTACTCTCCTGAATTGGGACCTGCTAGGTCTGCTGTCCATCTATCATCTGACCAAGGTTAGCTATAGCCTCCTGGATAGAAGCCATGGCTGCGGCAAACTGGTCAACGGTAACTATTTGTGAGTCCATATCCCTCTGATCTGATCTCTAATCTGACTGGTCTGATACTCTGGTCAATCTACCTCCAACTCTAATCCACAAAGGTGAATCCAGATCGGTCAAGGTAAACCCTCCTGTAAATAGGGAAACACTGGATAAGGTGCGGTACGAATATGACTCTGTAGGAATCAAGTGCGTAGAAGTAAAGCCCAAATATACTCAATCTGATACCCATCTCTAATCACTCCAAAAGGAGACTACGGAAGGGATAACCAATCCCAATCGTGACCAAGGCAGCTCTGAAGGTCCACAGATACACCCACGTGTAGGAATGAAGTCTTAATTGGGTCTAAGTTAACTTACAAGGTTGAGGTGGCTCTATAGGATAAAATGGGTGGGTTAAAGGATCCCTAGCAGAAGCGATCGTACCCTCCGGCGGTACGCAACCCTCTGCACGCCTCCAAGGAGACGGGGTGCTTCCATGCAAGGTGGTCATCACCTCCACACATGCACTTCCTCGCGTTCCCAGGGGGTTTCTTAATGGTGAAGGCTCTCCCATTTCTCAACACTCAAGGATAATCTAAAGTGCACAATGAAGGATGTGGGTGCATCCGAAAAACCTAAGATCTAAAGTGAGATAGTGAACGAAGACAAGCAATCATACGAACATGCAAGAGAAAGGGGTTGTCATGCAACAAGCAGTCATGCGAAGCAGATAAATATCAAACCATCAAAGTCCTATCTAGCATATGTGAGAGTGAATCATGCTAAAGTGAGCAAAACAATCAAGTGATCATTCAAGGCTATCAAACATGTTAAGATAGCAAAGCAATCAAGCAAGCTAACCAAATCACCTTGCCTAAAAAAGGGTACCCTATAATCGACCAATTAAACGCCACATTTTCCTTAAATAGTGTTCAAGCTTGATCCTCAAAATCCCTAGCGGAGTCGCCAATTTGTGGACCCGCATTTTTCACGTGCGTCCCCACTCGATCGGCGAGACTCGCTTTTTATTACTTGTGAAAAATTATTTAGTTTTGGAAAAGTTGGAGCCGCCACTTATTTTATTTTTATTTTAAAGGGAAAATAAAACAAGAAAGAAAAACCCTAAAATGTGACTCCATAATTTTTGGAAAAAAACATGTCTTTGAAAAACCCGAGTCTAGGTCCGGAGATCAGGTTACTTATTGGGAAGGTACCTCTAGGAAGTAGCACCCCTCTAAGCCCTAAAGAGGTCTTTACTGACTAAATTGGGGAAATGAGACAATTAATTGATTAATTGTAGATACCTAAGCTAAGTGATTTCAAAAAGTAGCATGCTAAATAAGGAGATCAATCACAATAAAGGAAAGTTAGGGTACGTACCTGAACCACTTCTTAAGCGCTATCATAAAACATCAATGGTTAATTCAGAAATATGACACACGACATGCATTTTATTGAGGATGATCAAACAAGCATCGAGACAATCAAGTATGGCATCAAACAAGGGCAATGACATGCATATTCATGAAATTTTGGGAACGTACCTGGATAGCATTTATAACTCCTAATGCGCTTCCTCAGGACATGGGGGTTAGATAATAGATAATAAATAATAAATCCTAGCATGCTTATCTAATTAATTAGAAAAAATTATAAAATTCGGAATAATTAATTATCATACATATCTTGTATACAATTCCTAAAAAGAAAAATGTAAATATAATTACAATAAATAGCAGGGTGGTAGCAAAAATAAATTTTAAAAAAAGATTTTCTTATGTAGGGGTTTCACCAATTCCCCAAATTAATATACACGAATTTAGCCTAAAATTGTCCCATTTATTGGGGACCACAAGCTTTGATTCACGTTTTGTTTAAAACCAAAATTTTTGTTGAAAATTGAGAAGGATGCAAACCGATTAAGATATGGTTGCATGTTATTTTTTTAAATAGAAAAGAGATTTTCATTCTAGAGGCTTTAAATGATTTTTTTTTTTAAATCTCTTAAAAGGGTTTTTTTTTTTTTTAGAAAAAGAGTTTTGTTTTAAAATAAAGGAAATTAATTTTTAAAATAACAAAAACAAAAAACAAAATATCAATCAAAACAAAAGGAAACAAAGATCACGAAATAAAGGATTTAGAAAATCTTGTCAATTAAAGTGGTGAGGGTAAAGGCCAACCTTCATGGGTTTTCCAATGGCCCTCAAAAAAATTTGACCAACAATCACTAAGGCAACAAATTTATGACTTCCTAATCAAACAAACTAACAAAATTATCATCCAAAAAACTAACATTTAGATTTCAAGAAACACATGATTAATGACTAGAATTAAACTAATTGGAATTAAAAAATGTAGACTTTACCTCACATGATCAATTAAACTAAAGAATCAAGATTGATAACACGTTCAAATTAAAAATAAACAAGAATTTAAATTAATCGGAATTAAAAATATAAACTTTACCTTACAAGACCAATTGAAATAATAGATTTAAGATCAATAACTCATTCAAATTGAAAATAGACTAAAATTAAACTAATTGGTATTAAAAATATAAACGTTACCTTACAAGATCAATTAAATTGAAGAATTAAGATCATTAACATATTCAAATTTAAAATAAACCAGAATTTACACTAATCAAAATTAAAAAAATAAACTTTACCTTACAAGACCAATTAAATTAATAGATTTAACATCAATAACATATTCAAATTAAAAATAAACTAGGATTAAACTAATTGAAATTAAAAATATAAATTTTACCTCACAAGATCAATTAAATTAAAGAATTAAGATCAATAACATATTCAAATTAAAAATAAACTAGGATTAAACTAATTGAAATTTAAAATATGAATTTTACCTCACAAGATCAATTAAATTAAAGAATTAAGATCAATAACGTATTCAAATTAAAAATAAACTAGGATTAAACTAATTGAAATTAAAAATACGAATTTTACCTCACAAGATCAATTAAATTAAAGAATTAAGATCAATGACGTATTTAAATTAAAAATAAACTAGGATCAAACTAATTGAAATTAAAAATACGAATTTTACCTCACAAGGTCAATTAAATTAAAGAATTAAGATCATTAACATATTCAAATTTAAAATAAACTAGAATTTACACTCATCGGAATTAAAAATATAGACTTTACCTCACAAGACCAATTAAACTAATAGATTTAAGATCGATAACTCATTCAAATTAAAAATAGACTAAAATTAAACTGATTGGAATTAAAAATACGAATTTTACCTCGCAAAATCAATTAAATTAAAGAATTAAGATTATTAACGTATTCAAATTTAAAATAAACTAGAATTAAACTAATTGGAATTAAAAATATAAACTTTATTTAAACTTTCATGTAGATTAAAATAAACTAGCATCGAACTAATGAATTGCAATCATAAAAGAGAGACATTTAATCTAAGAAAAATAAAAGATTGTTCAAAATCGAGATTTCTAAGAATTTATCACAAACAATTAATTAAACCAATCAACTAAAATCCAAATTAAAAAAAAGAAAAAGAAATATTGTATCAAAAATAAAAAAAAACTAACCTGCATTGTATCGAAAAAATACTCTCTTGATGTGTCATCTCTAGAAAAGATCACCCTTGTAGGTGAATTTCCGCTCCAAAAGAAAAAAATCTCCTCCTCCCAGCCAAAAAGGTCCCCCCTGTGTTCTCTTTTGTCTTTGTTTATATGGCAGCACCTTCCTTCTATATGGCAGAACCTTCCTTCTATTGAAATTCTATTTCTTTTTTTTTTTTAATGCACATGTATAGGGAAAGTGCATACATGGTGGCTCATTGGAGATCTCCCAAGGATGCAGCCACATGTTGTTTGGTAAGTGATTAGATCAGTTGACTTTTCTTTCTAAAAAACAAAACCCAAAGGAATCTCCCTTACAACCCACTATATGTGTGCTGTGTGGCCATTTCCTTCAATTACAACTTTTGGCCTATGCTTTCTCTCCTTTGGCTGTTTTTGCTTAGGTGTCTTTTTTCAGATCGATGCCTTCATCACCTTCCTTTGCAACTATATTCTTTCCTTTGGATGGACTGGAAGGGGCAGCACTGGATGATGCCACAATGTTGTGTAAGAGTTCATCACAGCGGTTTTCAATAGCTCCATTTGTTGTTGATGTGATGTACTCCTGATTTTTATCAGGGTTTGAGCCCTCATCTGCAGAAAAATTCAGTATTTTCTTTGGCCGTTCTAGAGTGATAGGTGGACATGGGAAGGAATTGGTGATGCTGGAGGTGGCATCGGCTTCCACACCTGGTGGTGAATTGAGATTGAAACTAGGTTGGTATGGAATGGGGAATCCATACTCAGGTATCTGCAGTAAGCCATTACTGTTCTTCCATATGCTTGAACCTGAGCATTGATTTTCTTTGCCTAGCAACATGCCAATGGAATTATCTTCCCCTCAATTGATCTCAAACTGAGAATGTGAATTTGGAACCTAAGGCCTACTTGCATTCAGAAGACTTCTTTCTGGGGCTTCACCTGTGGTTGCCTTTCGAACTAGAGGTCCATTTGCCACATGGAAATTTCTGTTCTGTGATTCACTCGCTGATGTCTTTAGAACTAAAGGTCTATTGGCAGTATGGATGCTTCCGCTCAATGCTTCACTCGTAGATGGCTTCAGAGCCAGAGGTCTATTTGCTGCCTGAACACTGCTTCTGTCCACTGAGGCACTTGATGCCACTCCAAAAAGGTCATGTGCCATCACTATTCGCAAAAGGCTGACTCTGGGAGACTCTGCTGCCACCATCAATGAAGATATGTTTGTAGGTGCTGGTGTCACCATTGACAAGGTTTTAATTGTAGGAACCTGCAGCAGCCAAAATTGTGCACGTTACAGCAGCAGATAGAGCTTGCTCCAATGCTTCCTCGTCAATCAACTCATCTCCTATTTGCCGTTTCTCAATTTGGGATATGTCATAATATCGTAATGCTGCCTCCAAGAACTTCCTCTTCAAATCTAAAATCCTAGCATAACAAACCTTGTATTGTAAATTCTATACTTCATGCTGACTGTTGCTAACTAAGAATGAGGCTTTATTAATAAAAGCTTCCGTATTAACAGCATCATGATCCTCAAGATATAGACGAGCTATTTGGACACATTTCGACAATCTGAGTGTATCATCAATAACCCTCATTGTGGAGTCTAAATCCATGCCACTGAGCATCTGTGCTGCCCTTGACCACTGCTACTCGGACTCATACAACTCAGCAAGCTTCTCTCTGATAACTAACACCTGATCTTCAAATGACACACCGTGGCTAAATCTGAGTAAGGGTATAATGAGCAATTTCCTTTTGGGCCTCCGGCTCCCAAACATGCAATTCGTCTCCTCATGCAAAACAAAATAAAATAAAAGTAAAAAAAATTAAAAGGAAAGAAAAGAAACCAATGGAAATAATAGAATAAAACATGATTTTAAAATAAAAGGAAGAGAACTAGGAGATACTAGATTATATAATTTCGTCCTTCAACAAAGGGGGTCGTATGCATATTTTAAATCTAAACAATTCAAACAATTTTCTATTAAGTAAGTAAATAAATAAAATAAGAATAAAAATAAAAAATAAAAAATAAAAATAGTAATAATAATAATAATGACAATGATAATAATAAACAAATAAAGAGTAAAAATGAAAATGAATAAACAAAATATTTATAATTATCGAATGCATGCAATAATAATAATAATAATAATAATAATAAAAGTTATATATATACATATATAAAAGTTAAGCCCGATGAAGTGTTTAAACGGGCCTAAGTGGGTGCTTAATGAACTAAGTGTCCTAAAGTGATCGGGGTATTGTCTAAGTGGCGTAAACATGCCTAAGAACTATCCTAAAAAGGAATGGAAAGCTTAAGTCTAAATCAAAACTGCCAAGGGTCACAATAAAGGGGTTAGGCGATCCCTCAACTAGAGTCTCCGAGGTGGCTTAAGAAAGGTAAGTAGCGTGAGTAGCTATAGGCTACCAAGAGATTACTGTAAAGTATCGAACAAGTATCTAATAAGACATGTGCTAGGAGGACAAAATTGAGGGTCTACAATATCCTTTTAAAAAAATGGACAATGGCTAGAGATATACAAGAATATGGTCCAATGTTTGAAAGTTTGTAGGTGGTGTTTGAGATAGATGTTTGAATGTCTCATGTGTGCCATTTGGATGTCTAACCTGCATTTTGCCTACTCGGTGAGTTTTTCAATCTCTTATCCAAAATTTCACCTAGTACTCATGTGGTAACCATTTCTCATGGCCTAATTTCACCTAATGTATATGTACCTCAAATGCGAATCAACTCTGAAGTAACTAATGGTTGATTTTAATTGGTAAGACCCTCAAGAGGCAAGGACAAAAATATCGGTGTATGGGAGAAAGTGGATACGATATATAGGTAAGATATATTGTTTGACGAAAATATCAGTAAATATCAGTTATATGCCATCGATATATCGATAATCATGGATATATCTACGATACAAGCAAAATATCAGCCCTAAATGGGAAAAAAATCGTTGAAATTTTGGATATATATCAGATATATCGAGGATATATTGGTGAAACATTGCTAAAAAAATTAAACTATTATAAATAAGTTAATTTTAATTATCTTATAATTTATTTTGTATACTAGTTAAATATAAAACAAATATAAAATCATAAATAAAATTATGAATACTTTTAAATAAAAATCATAAATATATTTAAATCATATAATTAGTATATTTGCAATAATTTAGTTTTAAATTAATAATTTCATTTTATTTTGATATTCAAGTGTAATAATAGTATATTGAGAATAAATTAACTTAGGACATTTTTAAATTAGTATAACATTGAATTTAAATTAGTACATTTTTACAATTAATTAATATATTTTCAATAGAGGTAAGTAAATTAACTTAACGTAGTAATATATTTGAATCACATAATTAGTATATTTGTAATAATTTAACTTCATAATGAGCATACACTTATAAAATCCACATTTCTTATCAACCAACACTATATAATTAAATTTAATATCACAAATCATATCAGACATATATCAATTTCTTCAACAAAACAACTTTAAAATATCTATTATACTTTTAATTTCTTTTTTAAGAGTTTTTTCTTACATTTTCATAAGTTTTGATCAATTTTTGATCTATCGATATTTTGTGTTAAAATATCCACCGATATATCTCCGATATATCTATAAAATCCAAGTACCGATGTATCCATGATTACCGATATTTTCATCCTTGTCATGACGTAAGCTACATTGGACTCAATACGATAATGGAACAAAGTTATCAACCTAATCTAATACATCAATTGAGATACCTAAAGGCAATGATATATTAAATAGTAAAATGTTAATTTTTATTAGTTATATATATTTTAGTGGATAATACCTTCAAATGCATTCAGATGTGCATGAACTCGCATGTATGACATGAACAATGCTTGTTTCTAAAAGAGTCTATTACCTAGTTGACATTAAACAATAGAAGTGGTTCTTAACTTGAGAAACCATCAAAAAGAGAAGTCAACACTTTTATCTTAGATGTAAACTCTACTCAGTATTTCTATAATAGATTTGTTCATATGGCCAACTGGAAGAATAAACTATTCATCACTAGGAGCAAAATGAAACTTTCTAGAAGTTGTGCTTTTGCCACACACAGTCAAATTAATAGTCAAGAAAAATCCTGAAAATTTTAAGATATAAACATATGTTGTATTATATTATAAGTGACAAGTGTGAAAGTTAGGGGAAGTCTGTATTTAATGGATCAGTTTGTACTCTTGCTCAACCTAGTATAGAACACTGTACACCATTGTTCATTGAACTAAACATGGATTTAGTAGTTGCTTTAGTAGCTAGTGTTGGGATTTTGTTTCTCTTGGATCTTCGGTAACAAACTGAAGACGTGATTTGGAATGTGGTCCACATTCATTCCATCAATTTAGGAACGAGGATTAACTCTCGGAACCACGTTCGCATTACTACCCCATGTTCTATGCATGCTCGAAGTAGACTCGGTGATGGAGAGAGTCTTTAAAAAGGGGCAGAGCACCAATGGGTAGGGTCCCCTAAGCCTTCAGTCTCTTTCAGTTTTAAAAAAACACCATCTAAGAAGAGGTTGAGAAAGGTTTAGAAGAACTTGAAACCTGAACAATTGAAGACATTGTTTTAACCTATAAGAATGGCAATGACGAGAGGTACATTTTTTATTTGTTTTCAATTCCACTTATTATCTAATTGCTATTTAAGGATTGTTCTGAGCATGTTTAGATTCTTTATGTCTAACATTTGGTATCAGAGCAATAGTATGCCTCTGCCTTGTTCATTTTTACAATCGGCATTTTTAATAAAAAAAAAAAAAAATACAGTGAGTTTTGGTATTTTGGAATTTATGGTTATTTTTATTGAAGTTTTTAATGAAAAATATGGTTAGAAATCATTAGAATATGAGATTTCTAACATTTCAGTGTTTTAAACCATCAATATGCTGTCTGGAATACATGGAAACCGTCGGGTTTCATTTCGGGTTGCAAATGGGTCAAACATTCCCGGTTGAAGGTAGAAGACAACTACATGGGCTTGTCGTTTTGACTGTAAACAAGTAAGAAATAAGTAAAAAAGAAATAAGAAAAGAGGTAGTAGCCTAGTTGGTCTCAGGCTTGCCTTTCTGTAACCACTGCCCAGGTTCAACTCTTTCCAACAACAATCCTTAAATTTTTTTTTTTTTTAGAAATTCATAAAATTTAGTGTTTTAAGATATGTTAATTTACAGGTTTCTTTATGGATATTTTATGTGCTAAATTATTTATCTTTGTTAGTTGTATGTATATTTTTATGGTTTGTTATGCATACAACATTAAGTTAAATAATTTTGCACATTAAATTGATTCTTAAAGGCTCTTTATGGATTTAATTTTAGATATTTATGTGCTTATAATATTTATTTCATAATTTTGTGTGTATAATATATTGTTTTATTATACATGCAATATTGAGTTGAATAATAGTAGTACATTGATATTGAGTTATGTTCATATTGCTTATGGTTTCATGCAATTTATATAAGTTTTTCTTGTGTTTTAAGATATGTTAATTTACGGGTTTCTTTATGGATATTTTGTGCTAAATTATTTATCTTTATTAGTTGTATGTATATTTTTATGGTTTATTATGCATACAACATTAAGTTAAATAATTTTGCACATTAAATTGATTCTTAAAGGCTCTTTATGGATTTAATTTTAGATATTTATGTGCTTATAATATTTATTTCATAATTTTGTGTGTATGATATATTGTTTTATTATACATGCAATATTGAGTTGAATAATATTAGTACATTGATATTGAGTTATGTGCATATTGCTTATGGTTTCATGCAATTTATATAAGTTTTTCTTGTGAATTAATTAAATGACAAGTGATCCATATAATTTTAATTAATTAAGGAGTAGCCACAACATCTTTAATTATGCAAAATTATATATTAAGTGTATTAGGACCACATATAGGAAAATGACATTACGGGTAATTAATTATATTTGATATAATAAAATTTTATCCCATAGGAATTTTTTATTATATTTGTATAATTAATTATGATGGAATATCAAATTATATTTCTTAATTACCCACAGGAATTAGGAAAGGGAACATAATTTGAAAGTTTTATCATAAGGTTTTACATGGATATAATTGAATTAGAACTTTAGCCCACATGCAAGTTTTATGTCACTAGATTCATAATTTTGGAACATGAGTTACATTGGTAAAACGTGATATATGTTTATTAGTCTCAATTTTGAATTATAAGCATGTATATTTAATTTTTGTGCAGTCATGCAACCTGTGAATTTCTCTAATATAAAATGTGACATTCCCGAATTGAAAGGTGATAACTATAAGGTTTGGAAGGAGAGAATTCTCCTTCATTTGGGGTGCATGGACATTGATTATGCTATCAAGAAAGACAAGCTAATCATTACTGACACCAACACTACAACTGAAAAGGCTTTTTATGAACAATGGGAGCAATCAAATCGCCTTAGTTTGATGTTCATAAAGACCAAAATCTCTTATGGTATTCGTGGTTCTGTTGATCAGCACAACAATGTCAAGGCATTACTGAAGGCTATTGATGAGCAATTTGTGACTTCAGATAAGGCACTTGCCAGCACCTTGATAATGAAGTTTTCATCCTTAAGGCTCATTGATGTGAGTGGTGTGTGAGAGCACATAATGTAGATGAGGGATATTGTGGCACAATTGAAGACACTTGAAGTTGAAATGTTTGACTCATTCCATGCGCACTTTATTTTGAAATCTTTTCCATAACAATATGGACCCTTCAAAATCTCCTACAACACACACAAGGATAAGTGGTCAATTAATGAGCTTTTGGCCATGTGTGTTCAAAAGGAGGGAAGATTGAAAATGGAATTGGGTGAGAGTGCATTAATGGCAATGGAAGGAAAGGATCATAATCAAGCCAAAAGGAAAGGAAAAGGTAAAATACCGCCCCAATGTGGAATCAAGAAGGCCAATAGGTGCTTCTTATGCAAGAAGAAGGGGTACATGAAAAAGGTTTGCACCAAATTCCAGAAATGGCTTGAGAAGAAAGGTAAACCAATCTCATTTGTTTGTTATGAATCTGATATGGTTGATGTTATTTATAACACATGGTGGATTGATTCTGGTTCTACAATCCATGTTTTGAATACCTTGCACGGTATGCGAACCTTAAGGAAGCCAATGCCAAGTGAGCAATGCATTTATTTAGGAAATAAGATGCATTCACATGTGGAGGCTATTAGAACATGCAGTTTAGTTTTTAAGTAGTGGTTTTATTTTGAATTTAGAAAAGACATTTTATGTTCCAAATTTCTCTAGGAATTTGATTTCAGTTCCAAGAGTTGTACCTTTTGGTTATTTCTTTAGTTTTTATGAGACATCTTTCGGTTTGTTTTATAAATCTAATCTTGTTGGAAATGGTACATTGTCTAATGGCCTTTTCTTTATCAATTTGCAACACGATACCACTAATAACACTATGCATGTTCACATTAGTACAAAACGATGTGTTATGAATGAAGATTCCTCTATGTTGTGGCACTGGAGATTGGGACATATCTTCATATAGAGAATTAAGAGATTAGTAAATGATTCAGTACTCAGTACTTCAGATTTTACTGATTTTCACACTTGTGTAGATTACATTAAAGGAAAGCGAACCAACAAGTCTGAGAAGGGTGCCAAGAGGAGCACAAACATATTAAAGATCAAACATTCAGATATTTGTTATCTAGACATGGATGCATATGGTCTGCAATACTTCATCTCCTTTATAGATGATTACTCATGATACATGTATATCTACTTGGTTCATAACAAGAATGAAGCATTGGGTGCCTTTAAAGTTTTTAAGGCTTAAGTAGAAAAGCAATGTAGAAAGCAAATAAAGATTGTGAGAATGGATAGAGGTGGAGAATATTATGGTAGATACATCGAGGATGGACAAGCACCTAGTCCCTTTGCAAAATATCTTCAAGAGCATGGGATAGTTAATTAATACACCATGCCTGGTTCCCCATACCAAAATGGTGTGGCTGAAAGAAGAAACCGGCCATTAATGGACATGGTTAGGAGTATGCGTAGCAACTCCAAGCTTCTTGAATCCTTGTGGACTGAAGCTCTTAAAACGACAATATATATATATTGAACGGAGTTCTAACAAAGGCTATCCCCAAGATGCCATTTGAATTATGGAAATGTTGGAAACCGAGTTTGCGACATATACATGTTTGGGGATGCCCATCTGAAGTAAGAGTTTACAACCCACAAGAGAAGAAACTAGACCCAAGGACCATTGGTGCGTATTTCATTGGATATGCTAAATGGTCTAAAGGGTATAGATTCTATTGTCCATCTCACAACACCAGGATTGTGGAGTCAAGAAATGCTAAGTTCTTGAGAATGACTTGATTAGTAGGAGCGATCGATTTCAGGACATTGTTTCTAAAAAAGATTATATTGATGCTCAACTATCCACTTCAAGTAATAGATTGATTGTCATTCACAACACCCCTCAAGTTCAAACAAGTGATAGACAACCAATCATTAAAGTTCCACAAATTGTTGATGACAATCCAGTAGCTCAAGTTGTTTAAGATTCTCCAGAAATTGTTGAACAACCAGTTGAGCAACATGACCTTCAGGAAAATGTTGATACAACATTAAGGAGATATACCAAAGCAAGAAAAAATAGCAATACCTAGTGATTATGTTGTGTATCTGCAAGAATTGGACTACAACATTGGAGCCGAAAACTATCTTGAAATGTTTTCACATGCCATAAGTTGCAAATAGTCACATTTTTGGTATGACGCTATGAAAGATGAGATGAATTCTACGACATCTAATGGAGTCTAGAATCTTGTTGAGTTGCCTAATAATGCAAAATCCATTGGATGTAAATGGGTCTTCAAGACAAAAAAGGATTCATTGGGCAACATTGAAAGATATAAAGCAAGACTCTTTGCTAAAGGATTCACTCAAAATGAAGGAATTGACTACAAGGGGAATTTTTCTCCTGTATCTAAGAAAGATTCTCTTCGTATCATTATGACATTAGTTGCACATTTTAACTTAGAGTTACAACAAATGGATGTGAAAACAACTTTTCTCAATAGAAATATAGAGTAAGAGGTTTACATGAAACAACCAGAAGGATTTTCTTCTAGTGGTGGTGAGCATCTAGTATGCAAGCTTAAGAAATCCATATATGGATTGAAATAAGCATCCCGTCAGTGGTATTTGAAGTTTCATGATGTTATCTCTTCATTTGGTTTCGTGGAGAACATTATGGATCACTGGATATATCAAAAAGTCAGTAGGAGTAAGATTTGTTTCCTTGTTCTATATGTGGATGACATTTTACTTGCAACCAATGATAAGGGTTTGCTACATGAGGTGAAACAATTTCTATCTGAAAACTTTGACATGAAGGATATGGGTGATGCGACTTATGTCATTGGCATTAAGATACATAGAGATAGATTTTGAGGCCTTTTGGGTCTGTCTCAAGAAAACTATATCAACAAGGTTTTCGAAAGATTTCGGATGAAGGATTGTTCACCAAGTATAGCTCCTATTGTGAAGGGCGATAGGTTCAATTTGGACTAATGCCTGAAGAATGATCTTAAGCGGGAACAAATGAAGAACATCCCTTATGCTTTTGTTGTTGGAAGCTTGATGTATGCTTAGGTCTATACAAGACTTGACATTGCATTTGTTGTTGGGATGTTAGGAAGATATCAGAGTAATTTAGGTATATACCACTGGAAAGCTGCAAAGAAGGTGATGAGGTACCTTCAGGGGACTAACGACTACATGCTTATGTATAGACTGACTGATAATTTGGAAGTGATTGGCTACTCTAATTCGGACTACGCTAGCTGCATTGATTCGCGAAAATCAACTTCAAGATATGTCTTTATGCTAGTCAGTGGAGTTGTTTCTTGGAGAAGCACAAAGCAAACTTTGATTGCAACTTCCATTATGGAGGCTGAGTTTGTGTCTTGTTTTGAGGCTACCTCTCATGGTGTATGTTAAAGAGTTTCATTTCTGGGCTTAGAGTTATGGATTCAATTTCTAGGCCATTAAGGATATATTGTGACAATTCAGCTGCAGTTTTTATGGCTAAGAACAACAAAAGTAGTAGTCGAAACAAGCACATCGACATCAAGTATTTAGCCATAAGAGAACGTGTTAAAGAGAAAATAGTAGTTATTGAACACGTTAACACTGAATTGATGATTGTTGATTCTTTGACTAAAGGCATGCCACCGTTGAAATTTAAGGATCATGGAGATAGATTGGGACTTGGTTCCTTTGTGTGGTTTTTGTTATGAGAATGAATGTTATTTTCAATGAAACTCTATTTGTGACGTTTTCTCATATTTGATTTTCTTTGTGTACACCTTTATTCATTTATTGAGAAATATCATTAATGTTTGGACCTAGAATAAACATAGAGTTTATTCATTAAGTTATATGGGCTAGTGTTTAAGAGACATGATGCATTGTGATACATGGAAGATGATACTCAGTTTTAGAGGACCTATTGCCATGATTCATGTGTTTTGTTTCTTGCTATGGTGAATGATGGAATATATGGACCAAGTGGAAGAATGTTGGGATTTTGTTTCTCCTAGATCTTCGGTAACAAATCAAAGATGTGATTTGGAATGTGGTCCACATTCATTCCATCAATTCAGGAACGAGGATTAACGTTCACATCATTACCCCATGTTTTGTGCACACTCGAAGTAGACTCGGTGATGGAGAGAGTCTTTAAAAATGGGTAGAGCACCAATGGGTAGGGTCCCCTAAGCCTTCAATCTCCTTCAGTTTAAATAAAAAAAAAACACCATATAAGAGGAGGTTGAGAAAGGTTTAGAAGCACCTGAAACCTGAACAATTGAAGACATTGTTTTAACATGTAAGAATGGCAATGTCGAGAAGTACGTTTTCGATTTGTTTTCAATTTTTCTTATGATCTAATTGCTATTTAAGGATTGCTATGATCATGTTTAGATTATTTATGTCTAATAGCCAGCTGTTTCTAAGTTGGATCCTAGTTAAATAAATTTAAGGATTGCAAGGGAAAATTTTAGAATAAAATGCATCAAATGTACTCAACATTTATTATAAATCAAGAATCAAGCAATTGGCAGACAAGATTTCATGTTCTTTTTATTAAATTTTCATGTATCCAGTGGGTTTTCTTTTTGTTTGTTTTCTTGTCTTGCAGTTCCTTGTGGTTTCTTTGAAAGAAGACATGTTCAATAACGCCAATGTTCTTTTCCAAACAAAATTTGTGGATGGTGTTTCCACAGTTCAGAGAACTGTTGCAGCTAAGCAAAACAAGTGATTTTGTTATCTTCTTAATTTTTGTATTAGAACGGGATATCCTGACTTAGTTTGATGTATATAATTATAATCCCTACATGTGAATATTGTTGAACAATCTGCAGTGATGGGAAGTTAAAGTGCAATTCCTATTTCACAGATCATGGGGTTTATTAGGTTTTGATTTTACTAATACAGGTCTGGCATCTGTCAATGCCTTTGATGTGCCAATTCTTGTGATATAATCTAGGTACTTCTATTTCATGATTCTTAGGTTCCACTTAAGGAAAACCTCTTATCAGGGGTGTAGTGGGCTGCACCACTTTACAAGTTAACAGGAAATGTATTGACCCTAGCTTTAACTATTACCTTAGGCCTAAGCTATAAAATAATCAATTTAGTACCAAGAAAATATGAATCATATGTTCATTATGATCATATCATTTTTGGGTAGATCAATTAAGAAACTTGCCCTAGGCAAGGACTATTGGGTTGGGCTTGAGTTTCCATGACTAGGCCTAACCTAATACTCAGGCGGGCTAGTAAATTTGGGTTTAATCTGGCCCTAGGATCTAAGCACCATGACCAGGCCTGCTAAAACACCTAACCTTTGGCCATTTTAACTCTGCCAATTATGATATTCCTTTGATGAATGAATACATTAGATCATGTGTTTGGTTTTAAGAACTAAAAAAAGTGGCAGCTCAAAACTTATCGTTAGGTATGGTTTAGGATTATTTTAACATTCTCTAAAGGCTCAACAAGAATGATTTAAAATTCTTCCACAATCAATATAAGAGGTTAATTTGAAGCCTTAAAATAGGAGTTGGAAACTCAAAACTAATCATTAGGTATGGTTTGGGGTTGATTGGTCGCATCTTTAGCATAAGATCATTAGGAAAACCTGACTAGATAAACCCTTCATCATTTTAAAAACCTTTTTAACCATTAACAACACTAATTAAAAATGATTTTCATTTAGAACAATTCTTCATCCAATTTATAAAAGAATAAAATCAATTTAGGCACTTGGATGATTGTAGGTGCTTCTATAAAATGTAATGCAATAAGCTTAGTACACCAACAACCTTACAAAGAGAATCCTTGAAAGATTTCATCTTACAAATATACTAACTGTACAAGGGTGTACAAGACTATTATTTGTGAAGGATTTTAAGTGATTCTGAAAAACTTGTTTGTTTATTTCCCCAAACCGAGAATAAATGACATTCCTTACACACATTGGTTAAGCATACATTCATCTCATGCACTTTATCTAACTTGTATATGGTTATTTTAATAGGTACCTCACTTATGATAATTGTAAAACAAAATTATACAATAATTTTTCTTTTTTTTTAAAACCAAACCAATGCAAACATGGTTAACTGACCTATTGTCAGATATTCATGAGATGATGTATGAAATTTGAGTTATTGTACAAGGGTATTACACTAACTGTACAAGACAAATTTACTAATTGTACAAGGATGTACAAGACTACTTTTTTTTAAAGATTTCAAGTGATTTTGAAAAACTTTCCCATTTTTTTCCACTCAAATATTTTTTCCTCACTCAAATTCTCTCACTCAAGAATTGTTCTGAATTTTATTTTTAAATTTCATCATCAAATTTTTGTAATTGCATATTTTGTTTTTGTAGTTTTAGCAATGTTCTTTATTTCCACTATTTTTTTTTTTTTTTGTGAAATTTTATCCAAATGAATCTATATTTAAAATTATAATCATATTTATCAAAATTTTTACTAAGATTATCTTTAATTTTTTTAATATATTTATACTCATTTATTTAAAAAATGAAAAACTAATTTTTTTTGTAAACATGTTCTATTACCTTTCATGTAAAAAATTAGATAAGTTTGAAAGTCAATAAAAATAAATAAATACCACTTTCAATAATTTTTATCATTGCTTATAATAAGAGCAAAAAGATTCAATATATATATAATAGAGTGAAGTGATAGTCAATTTTAATTTTTTTTAAAATATGGTTAATGTAGAAAATATAAAAAATAATTAAAAATGAGAGAAAAATATAAATAAAAGGGTAATATAAATTTAAAATAAAAAATAAAAAATAAAACTAAAAGATAAATACAAAAAGATAAAAAAAATATTTGGATGAAAAATCCCAAAATTTTTATCATTGCTTATAATAAGAACAAAAAGATTCAATATCTTTAAAAATGAAAAACAAAAAAACATTATTACTTTTTATTTGACATAAAATAGAAATATAGATTGGAAGAAAAAAAAAAAGTTAGAAATGAGTAATACTTAATAGGGAATAGAAAAAGGAAAAAAAAAACACAAAAAAATTGAAATTCACACTCACTTGTGCCTAGGTAAGGGTTAAGGGTATTTTAGGGATTAATGAAGGACAATATCCTTCATCTTAATTTTCATACTTTGTTTGGGTCTTGAACTTAAATATGCATGATATATGGACCAAATGTTAATTTTTGGGCCCAGCTGGGCCCAAAACATAATTCTCCCATTTTTATATAGAAGTTTCTTATTTTAAAAACAAAAACCAGGAATACTTATATCTAAACAAACATGACCTTGTTTGGTAACTATTTAGAAAAATTTTGAAAAACTGTTTTTGAAAACAGCTTTTGAAAACTATTTTATAATGTTTTATAGAACAAAAGCTTATTTGGGAACCTAAAATATTTTTAACCTATTTTTAATATCTTTAAATATATTTTCAAAATAATTTTTATATCTAGTGTTTTATTTTTAGTTACTTTATATGTTTGTTTAATTATTTTCTGAAACAGCTATCAAAAAACAAATGAAAACAATAGAAAACAACTAAAAGATGTTGTCTAAAAAATTTTATTTTTTGTTCTTAAGAACAAAAAGTAGAAAATAGTTTTTAGTTGTTAAACATGTTTTCTTGCTTTTTTATTCTAGAGAACATAAAACTATTCTTGAATATAGTTGCCAAACTTGCCCTAAGCTTCTCCCTTCTCACGCGTTGTTTACTATCATAATAATTAATAAGGCTCCACTACTCTTTTGCTTTATAATTTTTTAAAGATTTTTTGTAAGGTTGATTCATGAGTCTTAATTAGATGCTAAATAGGGGTGGTAAATTTGACATCACTTGACAACACAACTAAAAAATGATATGAGTTTTAGTAGGTTTGCGTTAGATATATTGGTTATAATCATTATAACTAGTAAGGCCAACTACTCTTTTCTTTCATAAATTAGTAAAGACTTTCGGCAAGACTGATTCTTAAGTCTTGATTAGATGCTAAATGAGGGTAACAAATTTGGCATTACTTGATGATGCTACTAAAAGATGATATGAATTTTAGTAGGTTACTTGTATTTATGCCATAATTATTTTTTACTAATTTAACATGTTTGAGAAATAACCTGTTTATGTAGTGATTCGTTTAACTATTAAATTGATTAATTTTATATATATTAAAATTCAAAAATGATAGTTTCTAATTAATTAACAAATTAAACAACTGATAAAGTAAAACTTTAATTATATATTTAAAAAATTATAAGGATTAAAAATATTTTATAATTGAAAAATTAAAATAAAACTCTAAACAAGTGTAATTAAAGTTTGATTTTTCTCTTATCTTATAAGCATATTGCATATTACAATTAATTAAATTAATTATGCTTTAGAAAAATTTGAAATTAAAACTTAAAAGCAATTAAAAAATAATTTCAAAATACATTTTATTAATTCAAAATCATAAAGAGGTTAAATGGATTGTAATCATGTTAACTAGTTTAACGAATTTGAATCATGTTATTTAGTTATGGGTAAAAAACTGTCTATTCATAAATAAGATTCCAATCTAACCTATTTATTAAACATGCTTTGTCATGTTATTTATTTAGTAAATGGGTGTGTAGACCCCTTTGTGGAGATCACCCGGGGGAGTTGTTTTTTTGAAATGGGAGGGGGGGACCCCTTCATGCCTTGAAGATTAGCATACATGGACAGGTGGCCAAGGGAATGGTTGGCCATGATGGTTGGTGGACAGTGGTGACATGCTCCCGGGACAAGAAACAGTGGAGCAGAGAGGGGCTTCAAAAAGGAGATATTTCAGAGAAGAGAAAGGGGGAGGAAGAAAAGGAAAACGGGATAGCTGGGGGGTGAAAAAGTGGGAAGGACGGGCAGAAGAGGGGAACGGGTAGCCGGAGGAGAGCTGGAGGAGAGCAGAGGGTAGAGCTGAGTGAAAGAGAGGAAAACGAGCAGTGACTTCGATCCTGATTTCTTAGTCCTGGCAGTAGCAAGGGATCCAAGCTTCCCAAGAAGTTTTTATTTATTTTATTTTTTTATGACTGTAATGGCGTGGATCATTCCTCTATTCCTCGGAAGCTCCGGTCAGCCATGAAAAAAACGCAGCCATCTTGTTTCTCCGCCTTTGCCAGAACCAAAGAAACCGAACTGGTAAAACACACAATGGGGTAGAGAGGCGGATCTTCCGAAGGTGATTCGACGCGCCGCCCGTGTTTGCGTGGAGTGCTAAATGGAACCATTCTGCTGAATTGCGCTGCACAAGGAGGTTTTTTTTTAGGTGCTGATGAGTGGTCAACATGCAAAGAAAGGGGCAGTGAGGACTAGGGTTTTAATATTATATGGCTGATGAAAAACACACGTGTTCAACAGACACCCTGCATATGAAAAGTTGGCATCCACTTTGAGGTATGTGATTGTCTTTTATAATATTATTATCATATTATAAGTTTTTCACTTTGAGGTATGTGATTGTCTTTTATAATATTATTATTATATTATAAGTTTTTTTCCAAAGTTCACTAACGTGAATTGTTGTTGCATGGTGGTGATGAAATTCCATGTGTAAATAGTATTAAAGCATGTAATGTTGGGATTGTTTTATTATTATTATTATTATTATTATTATTATTATTATTTTAGTTATTTATCTTTAAAAAAAATTCCATCTTCGAATAATTTCAAAAATTTCAATTTATATAATTTAATAATTTCAAATTTTTAAATAATTTTCAATTCTAATTTCTTTCAAAATTTAATTTCCAAAGTCCTAATTTTCATGATTTGTTTTTTATAAATTAACTTTCATAGTTTCTACTTCCCAAATAATTTTCAAAATTATGTTTTTTTTCGAATTTAATCCATTAAAAATCCCAATTCTTAAATTAAAATTTTCGAAATTCTAATTCCCAAATAATTTGCTAATCTCTATCAAATTTAATTTCCAAGATTCCAATTCTTAAATTTAATTCCCAAGACTCCAATTTTCAAATAAATTTCGAAAATCCAATTTTCTCTCTAACGGTTTTAATTCGCTTCGGGTTTCAAATAATCTTCTGTTTCTCTTAATTTCGCATAAGCATGAATGCAATTTTCATAATTCCAGAATAATGGAATTTGTGAGACTAATTAGTGTAAGATAGATCGGGCTTTGGTGGGGGCCCCACATACATGATTTTATGATTGATTGATTTATTTATTGATTTGTTTGTCACGCGCGATTGATTTATTCCACTCTATGACATGCATGTGATTATTCTGTGTTTAATTGCTAACATTCACTTTCATTGAAGTAAACCGGTTCATCACTCAGGTACATTCTTTGCCTCTTCTATTCATTCAATTATTTTGTTTTGAGTAATATTTATCTGGTATCCATGTTCGATTAATCAATTTCCATGATTGTTTCATTTTATTAGTAGAGACCCGACTTTAGGGACTTAGAAGGGTGCTACGGTCTTTACCGTACCTTTCCGATAAGTAACCTGACCCCCGAACCAGATCCGATTTTTCACAAACCACATTTTCCAAAATAAGGAGTCATACTTAGGGTTTTTATTTCTTATTTTGTTTTCCCTTTTAAAAATAAAACAAAAATAAGTGGCGACTCCAAGTCATTTTTCAAATAATCAATAAAAATCAATTTTTTGAATAAAAATCGAGCTCGCCATCGAGTGGGAAACGCATGAGTCGAAATGCGGGGTCCCTAGGGTGGTTTAAGTATCAAGGTATCCTAATATAACTATTAAATAGTTCATATATGGATTAAGCATATTTTCAACACGAACCTAAATTAACAAGAGTCATCCCATCACTAATGCTAGCCTTGCAAATTCAAATAGGGTATCGATTAATCAAATACATTGGTGGAGTACAATTGAGGTAGGACAAAGAAATTAAAAAAAATCTACTTGTAACTCCATAATATGAAGTAAGCCTAAAAGGATTCTAATTGCTTTTAAGACAAAATTTGAAGGAAAATGGAAAACCAAGAATAAACCTCTTAAATTATCAAAACAAAAAATTTAGATCACTACATATCCAAATAAGTTCTTAAGAATAGAATGCGTAGGCATTGGGATGATCAGCAACCACTTGATTATTTTTTATGATCAGTCCTAAAATATGTATTATAACATTTTTCAAGGACATTTATTTCCTTTTGTACTTCATGTTGTCTTTATAATCTTTCTAGGAATTTAGAAGAGTTTCTATCAATTTTCTAGCCATAAAAGTTTCAAGCAATCTTATATTCTCATTAGATAAGTCATTAATTAGGAGGTCTTATACATTTCTATCCTTGGTCATCCAAAATTTCGTAAAATTCCCCATGGCATATTTTTGGAATCCTGCATCTTCCACAACATATTTCTTATTCATGATATCCCAAATATCCTTAGTTATCTAATATTGATGATATACATCAAATAGTTCCTTAGAAAATGTACCAATGATAACATGCATAACTTTTTTTTATCTCCAATTTCCTACATAGGCAAATTTTCATAATTTTCCTTAAGTTTTAGGCCAATCAAAATGTGTTCCAAGTTCACAATGTTAATGGTAGAAAAGGTCCTATTGGAGAAGGTCCTATTGAAGGGATCAATCTTAGAGGGTTTTGGATGGGTGTGAACTAAGGAAGAATCTTTATAAATTAAACTCTACTTTAAGATTGTTGGTTTAAAATACTAGAGGGTTGAAACTAAGTAGAAACAAGACTTGAGCCTAAAACGCAAACAAACAAGTGGAAAAAAAAAAAAGGTTTAGACACTGATCAAATTACGATGGCTTGAAGAGTGATAGAGCATTGTCCTTGAAGTAGATCTGCCCTACTTTGAGATCAATCTTGATGTATACTATTTGTCCTTAAAGTATATATGTTTGGTAATATAAATATGATATAACCTATTAATTATTTTTTATAAAATTACCTAATCTATCAAACTAGAAATTAAGTATTAAAAAAATCTTAATGTCAAATTTAAACGTTATGCACAATACTTGTAAGTACAAAAATGTATATTGTTTAGGTAAAGCATTTCGATTTTTATTTAATAATAAAATTTTATATATTATGGTTAAAACTAGAAAGCTATTATAAACGTTCATGACAGTTTTGATAGCCAAACAAACAAACAGTCAATTGATCTCTCAAACAAATCAATTGTTCTCTCAACTAAAAATAGTTGGAATATAGCAAGTTGCTGTAACAACCAAAGGTAGTTACTAATAACAGTAGGTTAGAAAGAAGTGTATAAAAGTAAATTTGGAGTGTATATGTTGTTACTTTAAGAACATTGAATGAAAACTAGTGATTCATTTTTTTCTCTTTTTGAACAGTGTATATGCTGGACATCATGGTATCAAAGGCAATCTGGCCTTCTAGAAAATTTCTTGAGATCCAAGAATATTGTCATTTACTGAAAGATATTAAGTCTTAAAAATGCAGCAATCTTCAACACAGTCGTATGAACAATAAGCTAGAGTAACACATGTATCATCTCAAATAGTAGCATTCCTCAAATGCAGGTACTTAATCATACACTCCCCATTAAACTAGATAGGAACAACTACATTTTATGGCATACACAAATGGAAAATGTAGTATTTGCCAATGGTTTTGAAGACCACATTGATGGTTTGAAGACATGCCCACCGAAAAAAATAAATTTTGGTGAGATAAATCCAAACTTCATTTCATGGAGGCACTTTGACAGAATGATCCTAACCTGGATCTACTCCACTCTTACTCCCGAAATCATGGGAGATATAGTTGGATACCAGACCTCACATACAACATGGATTGCATTAGAGAAAATCTTTTCAGCTTTGTCAAAAGCTCGGATAATGCAACTTCGTTTAGAATTTCAAACAATGAGAAAGGGTTCTTTATTAATGATGGAGTATATTATTAAAGTAAAGAATATCTCTGATAACCTAGCAGCCATTGGCGAACCCGTAAATGAAAGGGATCAAATCCTTCAACTATGTGAAAAAATTTGGCTTCTAAACATGTATCATCATACCAGATTTTATAGTCAATCAGGATGATTTTTTCCTTTTGTATTTTTTGTTTCTGGAAAAGTAAATAGGGGATTTATTTCCTTATGATATTGATTGGGTAACTAGTCAAAATTGGTTTTTTGGGAAACAATATGGAATAGGAAATGAGGTATAAATCAAACTAGATTTGTAGCCTGCTGTTAAGGGTGGCAAAATAGAAAGAATAAAATAAAATAAAAATCAAGGCTAGTAAGCATGTAGTAGAGTGCTTGTAATTTGGGTCTTACCTCGAGGGAAATTATTCTAATATTTTTTTGCCTTGTATTATTGACTGTAAATAGTGAAATCTCTTGCTACAATTCATGGATGTAGGTCAATTTTGACCGAACCACATAAAACTTTGTGTCTTGATTATCGTTTCTTTGGTGTTTATGCGTGTGAGTTCTTCTTTGCTGTGTGGGTAGTATTACAGCTGCAAGGAGTTTATGCATTGAATTCAATAAATTGGTTGATTATTTCTTTTTCATATTCCCACAATTGGTGCAGTGATCATGGAACTATCAAAGATGGCTACAACTAAGTTTGAGATGCAACAATTCAATGGCAAGGGAGACTTCGACATTTGGCGACAACTTATGAGAGCAATCTTGGTTCAATAGAAGGTTTCTTAAGTGCTACAAGGAGAAAAGAACCTTCCAAGCACCGGGACAAAGACGGAGAAGATAGAGATGCTCAAAACAGCATATAGCACTCTGATATTATATCTTAGTGACAATGTTTTAAGGAAGTGCAACAAGGAGACAACTGCAGCAGGCTTATGGTTGAAATTGGAGAGTCTTTTTATGACAAAATCTCTCACCAACTGGATTTGTTTTGGTTTAAGAAGAAAGAGGACAAGAATCTTGATGAGAACCTCGATGAATTCAATAAGTTGGTTATTGAATTGGAGAACACTGGAGAGAAAATTAATGATGAAGATTAGGCAATCATATTGTTGAACTCGTTACCATCAACCTATAGTCAACTTCATGATACCATTAAGTATGGTAGGGATACATTGTCTTTTGATTATTTGGAACCAGCTACTAGGTCTAAACAGTTGGAATTGAGGGCAGAAAAGAAGACAAATAGTAGCAATGAAGCTCTTAATGTTCGAGGTAGAATGGAGAAAAGAGACAACAAGAACGAAGAAAAATCAAGATCCAAATCACGGAGAAAGTTCAAGTGTTATCACTGCAACAAGGAGTGTCACATAAAGAGAGAGTGCCCTTATAAGAAGAAGAATTCAAATGATAAGTAGGAATTTGACGATGCATCAGTGGTGTCAGATGGTTATGATTCGACAAAGGTACTTGTTCACTCAACACAAGATACTCACAAAGAGTGGGTTTTAGACTCTAGGTGCTCATTCCATATGAGTCCAAATTATGAGTGGTTTCAAAAATTCAAGGAGATTAATGGAGGGATTGTGTTACTTTGCAGCAACAAGCATGTAAGATTCGAGGGATTGAATCTATCAAGAATGAATGTTTGATGGTTGTGATAGAGTACTATAGACTATACGGTACATTCCAAAGCTTAGAAGAAATTTGATTTCTCTTGGGATGCTTGATTTGAGAGGTTGTTATGTCATAATTGAAAATGGGGTGATGAAGGTTGTGAAAAGTGCATTAATTGTGATAAAAAATGGTTCTTTCGAATGGTCTATACTCTTTGATTCGTTCAATAGAATATGGAATTACAACATCCGTTGTAACAAAATATCATAAATACGCAACTAACAAGACTATGATACAATCCACACCAAAGTTAAGAAACTTGTGGATTAAGAATGGCTCCAAGATTGTTTATAAATAAATTTATATGAAATCGTGACCTGTTGCTTATATGGAAGCAAGAACCTTGGTATAATGAAGACGCCACAATCAATTATGGAAGGATTAATTGATAAATCGAAGAAGAATGCCACGAAAATCTTTCCGATAAGTTCAAAGAGTTCTAAAAGAACCAAAGAGAATTTTCTCTTACAAAATTATGAATAAAATTTGTATTATTTTTCAATAAGTTGATGGCTATTTAAATACAAAGAGATCCATGAATTTGGCAATTCCCAAATATTTTGCCTAGGATTCGCAAATAGCTAGAAAAGGGAAAAAAAAAATCTTAAGTTAGATTCTGAAAATTGAATCCATTATTTCCTAAAATCATGCCTACCCCAAAGTAAAAAAGGAAACAAGGGAATTTCTAATTTATTACTTCCCCATAAAATTCAAAAATTAAAATATAGTAATAAATAAGAAAAACAATTTAGCAATCTTAAAAGATTGCTTTAGATTGCGCCAGCCAATCTCCTTAATGAGTCAAAAATTGGGTAATCACCAATTTAGGAAACTCCATTCAATCCACGCAATTTGTGAGCAGTTCTCTTTGAGGGGTTCTTCTAGATTATTCCAAAGCTTGAATCATGGAAATCCAACCTTGTAGAACATGTAGAGGATCTTCCTTGGGCTTCCACAAATTCACCTCAACCCAAGTGTTTTGAATCAGTCAATTGAGAGTTTCCTTTAACTTTTTAGCTCGAGCCCTTATAACCAAACCAACTGAAACTTGAATAGGATTTGCATTCCATTTGTTAGTCGTGCCCTTATCATTCCTCTCCTCTTGAAAAGGATTTGTCTTCAAATCATCACCTATATCAAAAAGACTTAAATTAGTAACTTTGAAAGTGGCACTAACATTGTACTCACTTGGCAAATCCAAATTATATGCATTGTCATTGATACGCTCATGGACTTGAAAAGGTCCATCTCCTCTTAGAAGCAACTTAGATCGCCTTTGTGTCGAAAATCTTTCTTTCCGCATGTGAAACCAAACCCAATCTCCGGGTTCAGAAATCAATTGTCATCACCCTTTATTAGCTTGTTTTTCATAATGTTCCATCTTCTCCTTAATGCTGAGTTTTGTTCTCTCATGTATCTGCTTAATAAATTCAATCTATTTCTTTCCATCTAAGTTAGCACGTTCAAACAAAGGTAATGGCGTTAAATCCAATGGAGTTAAAGGATTAAAACCATAAACAATTTCAAATGGTGAAAACTTAGTGGCAAAATGAATAGTATAATTATAAGCAATTTCAATGTGTGGTAAACACTTTTCCCAAGTTTTTATGTTCTTTTTAATAATAGCCCTCAACAAAGTAGACAAAGCCCTATTCATTACTTTGGTTTGACCATCAATTTGTGGGTGACAAGTAGTAGAAACTAACTCAAGAACTTAGCATCTCTATCTGAAACTATTGTCCTAGGCATACCATGTAATCTTATAACTTCTCTAAATAACAAATCAGCAACATGTGAAGCATCATCAGTTTTATAACATGGAATGAAATGTGTCATCTTAGAAAATCTATCCACAACCACAAAAATTGAATCCCTACCATGTTTAGACCTAGACAAACCTAACAAAAAGTCCATTGAAATATCAATCCAAGGCTCACTAGGAATAGGTAGTGGTGTGTATAAACAAGGGGGTTGCACTCAAGATTTTGCTTGCCTACATGTGATACATCTACCATAAATTCTCTCAACATCCTTTTTCATGTGTGGTCAATAGAAGTGTTCTTGCAAAACGGCTAAAGTCTTAGCAACTCCAAAGTGTCCCATTAACCCTCCACCATGGGATTCACTTACTAACAATTCACGCAAAGAGCAATTCGGAAAACACAATTTATTTTCCCAAAACACAAAACCCTTGTACCTAAAGAACTTACCCACTACGTTTTTCTCACATGCCCGAAACTCCACACAAAAATCATGTTCTAAAGGATATAATTCTTTAATGTACTCAAAACTACATAATTTTGCATCAAGAGTAGAAATTAATATGTACATTTGAGAAAGGGCATCGATAACAATGTTTTCCTTACCTTGCTTGTATCGAATGACATATGGAAATGTCCCAATGAATTCCACCCATCATGCATGCCTCCTGTTCAATTTGTGTTGGCCTTTTAAATGCTTTAAGGACTCATGATCAGTGTGAATCACGAACTCCTTAGGAAAAAAATAGTGTTGCCATATTTCCAATACTCGAACTAATGCATACAATTCTTTATCATAAATAGAGTAGTTTAAGGCTACCCTACTTAACTTCTCGCTGAAATATGAAATTGGTCTTCCTCCTTGCATAAGAATTGCGCCTACACCCATACCTAAAACATCACATTCAATTTCAAACTTTTTAGTAAAATCAGGCAAATCAAGTAAAAGAGCATGAGCTAATTTTTCTTTTATCAATTGAAACATCTTTTCTTATTCATCTCCCCATTTAAATCCAACATTCCTCTTGATGACTTTGGTAAGCAGTGTGGTGATGCTGCTAAAGTCTTTCATGAACCTCCTGTAAAAACTAGCAAGTCAATGAAAACTACGAACACGACCTACACTTGTGGGATTCGGCCAGTCTTGAATCGCACGGATATTCTTTTCATCAACTTGTATTCCTTGTGCACTCACAACAAAACCAAGAAACATAAGCTTATCAGTGCAAAAGGTGCATCCAAGTTTTTCTAAGTACATCCAGAACTGAATTTAAGTGCACAACATGATCATCCAAGTTTTTGCTATAAATGAGAATATCATCAAAATAAACAACAAATCTGTCTATGAAAGCACACAAGACATGGTTCATTAATCACAAGAAAGTATTCGATGCATTAGTTAATCTGAATGGAATAACTAACCATTCATATAAACCATATTTCATTTTCAAAGTAGTTTTCCATTCATCACCCTCTATCATTCTTATTTGATGATATCCACTCTTTAGATCAATCTTAGAAAATACACAAGCACCATGTAATTCATCTAACATATCATCTAAGCGAGGAATAGGATGATGATACTTTATCGTTATGTTATTGACTGCTCGACAATCAACGCAAATTCTCCACGTCCCATCCTTTTTAGGAACGAAAATCACCGGCACGATGCACAAACTCATATTTTCCCTTACATACATACCCATTTTCCATCAATTCACTAACCTGTCTTTGTATCTTCTTTCTCTCATTGGGATTACTTCGATAGGTTGGTTGGTTTGGAATGGAAACACTAGGCACAAAATCGATTTGATGTTCAATTCCTCGGATATGAGGAAAACCATGTGGAACCTCCTTGGGAAAGGCATCATCAAATTCCTACAAAAGAGAAAAAACTAAACTAGGCAAAGACTCGTCAAGTTTGTTACTGTTTAAATACACCTATTTGTATAAAAGTACAATCATTGGTTGATTTAAAAACATCTCTTTTTATTCACTTGTTTTTGCATAGAAATTTGTTTTTTTCTCTGCTTATTTCTTAATGGCCAAATCTGTCATCTTGGTTTTTCTCTCATTTTTCTTGGCTTTTTTTTTTCTTTCTGATTTTCACTTGTTTTCTTTTTCTTACTCTCTTTCTTTAGATTACTCTCTTTTTATAACTCGATCTCCATTGACCTGCTTTGGTGACAAAAGGACTAGAGTAATTGTCCTTTGATTAAGCACAAATGAGTATTTGTTGGTGAAACCATCATGCTTAACATGTTGATCAAATTGCCATGGTTTGTCTAGTAACAAGTGTTCGGTTTGCATCGGAACTACATCACACAAAACTTCGTCCTCATATTTCCCGATGCGGAAGGATACTAACACCTGTTTAGTAAACCTCACCTCACCACTATCATTGAGACATTGCAACTTGTAAGGCCAGGGATGTTTAATTGTTGGTAACCATAATTTCTCCACCATTGTATGCTAGCAATGTTAGTACAACTACCTCCATCAATAATCACACTACATACCTAATTTTGCACATGGCATCTAGTATGAAAGATGTTTTCTCAATGCACTTTGTCATCTTCTTTAACCTGTATACTTAGAGTTCTCATCGCAACCAACAATTCACCTTGGACAACGTATTCCTCATCATCCACGTTCTCCAATGGTGGCATAGATTTGATGTCATCTTCATCATTGGATTCAATCTCACCATTATCTCGCAATATCATAACTTTTTTGTTTGAACATTGGCTCCCTATGTGACCTTTGCCTTGGCATTTAAAACACTTGATATCACAATTCTGAGTAGTGGAAGAATTAGATTTACCTTGATTTCCATGGTTAGTCGCTTCTTTTTTTGCTTGATTTTGGGCTTGGCAGTGGCTTGCTTCTCCTGTTTCTTCACAAAATTTGGTCTCCATGATGATCTCGAGATAAGGTTTTACCGTGTACTGCTGCCCCTCCTCTTGAGTTGGTTCTCAATTTTGATAGTCATGTGCACCATATCTTTCAACTCTACATAATGTTGCAATTCCACTAAATTTGTAATTTCCCAGTTCAAACCAACTAAGAACCTAGCCATAGTAGTCTCTTAGTCCTTCTGTACATTTTCTTGGATCATAGCGATTTCCATCTTCTTATAATAATCTTCCACACTTCGATTATCTTATGTAAGACTTTGCGATCATTTTTTTTATTTATCAAAACTGCCCCCATAATACTCTTCATTTTGAACTCTCACTTCCCTAGGTTGAATTCTCTGTCTCCTACGCATTACGAACATTTTGTGGCCACTCTACACGTGCATTCTCCACCCGATCTATCCGTTCATGAACCTGTTCCATCTTCACTCTCAATACTCTCCTCATCCCACCTATTAAAACTTTCGTGAGAAACTTCAAATCAACCTCTTATGATGCGTTACCAAAAGTATTTTTCTCCTTGTTGTCTGACATGTTTGCTGCAAAACAAAGTTAAAAAAAAAAAAAAAACTTCGCACGCTTCCTCACATGTTTCACTCAAAGAATGATTCAGTCAACTTTCACTCGTGTTTTCATACAAAATCAGATTGGCTTTTACCCTCTTATGTGCTCACCACTCTTGCATTTTTCCACTCGTAGTAATCCTTTATAGGTTCTTATCAAACTAATAAAATAAATATCAAGATTTCTACCAAAAATTTACCAATGACTCACCAAGAGAAATTCAAATTTAAGGTTTAGCAAAACAAGGTTGTGTTATGAATTTAAGGGTTTCAAAATTTGCACAAAGGAATCAGTTCTTTTGAGCCTATGCATTTAGGGTTTGTTTGGAGTAAGAAATTCATATTTGTGGAATCGAAAAGGAACACAATGATGTAAAATTGAAATAAGAATTACAAGAGTCGAATCACAATATCACTTTTTTATTTATTTAAATTTCTTTTTTTATTTCAAATAAAAAAAATAGGCAATCCTGCAATTAGTGCCAAGCTTTGATACCAACTAATACAATCCACACCACGAAGTTAAGAAACTTATGGATCAAGCATGGCTCCAAGATCGTCTAGAAACAAATTTGTATGCACCTACGACCCATTACTTATATGGAAGCAAGAACCTTAGTATAATGAAGACATCATAATCAATTATGGAAGGATTGATTGATAAGTTGAATGAGAATGCCATAGAAATCTTTCTGATAAGTTTAAAGAGTTCTAAAAGAACCAAAGAGAATTTTCTCTCAGAAAATTATGAATGAAATCTTTATTATTTTTCAATAAGTTGATGGTTATTTAAATACAAAGAGATCCATGAATTTGAAAATTAGAAAATCCCAAATATCCTGCCTAGGATTCACATATAGTTAGAAAAAGGAAACTAAAATATATTAAGTTAGATTCTGAAAATTGAATTCATTATTTCCTAAAATCAGGCCTACCCCAAAGTAAAAAAGAAACAAGGGAATTTCTAATTTATTACTTCCCCATAAAATTCAAAAATTAAAATATAATAATAAATAAGAAAGGTAATTTAGCAATCTTAAAAGATTGCTTTAGATTGCACCAGTCAATCTCCTTCATGAGTAAAAAATTGGGCAATCACTAATTTAGGAAACTCCATTCAATCCACACAATCTGTGAGTTATTCTCTTTGAGGGATTCTTCTATATTATTCCAAAGCTTGAATCATGGAAATCCAACCTTGTGGAACATTTAGAGCATCTTCCTTAGGCCTCCACGAATTCACCTCAACCCAAATGTTTTGAATCAATCCATTGAGAGTTTCCTTAAACTTTTTAGCTCGAGCCTTTGTAATTGGACCAACTGGAACTTGAATAGGATCTACATTCCATTTGTTAATCATGCCCTCGTTAGACTATTTCAGCAAATAAAGAGAATTTCACAATAGAACGCAAAAGCATCTCGACAAATGGGAATAATAGAACTAATTTGTGGCACAAGAGGCTGGGGCATGTAAGTGAGAAGGGTCTAGATGAGTTGTATAAGAAAGGGATGTTTAGCAAAGAAAAACTTAGGAATTTAGAGTTTTGCGAACATTGTGTGTATGGTAAAAGTCATGGGGTGAAGTTTAGCAACGCAATGCATACAACTCAAGGGATTCTAGACTATGTTCATACGGATCTTTAGGGTACGACACGAGTTCCATCCCATGGTGGAAGCAAGTATTTTTTTTATCTATGGTATACGATTATTCCAAAAAGTTGTGGGTCTACATATTAAAGAGTAAGGATGAGACATTTGAAATATTCAAAGAATGGAGAATCATGGTTGAAAATTAGACGATGTGAAAATTGAAAAACAATGGCTTAGAATTTTGTTCTGAATGGTTTGATGGATACTGCAAAAAGAAAGGGATTAAAAGACATAAAACTATTAGAGACACTCCTCAATAGCATGGCTTGGTGGAGAGAATGAATAGGACTATCTTAGAGAAAGTGAGGTGTATGTTGTCAACAATAGGTTTACCAAGATCTTTTTAGGTTGAAGCTGTGATAAGCAAAGCATTTGATCAATAGGTGTCCTTCAACTACAATTCGCTTGAAAACTCCTTAAGAAGTATGGTCCAGAAAACCTGCAAATTACTTAAATTTGAAGGTGTTTGGGTGTACAACTTAAGCCCATGTAAGACAACATAAGCTGCAACCCAGGGCACTAAGGTGTATATTTACTAGCTATCTAGAGGGAGTTAAAGTGTACAAGATGTGTTGTCTTTAATCTAGTAAAAAGAAGACTATAATCTGTCGTGATGTGGTGTTCAACAAAGAAAAATTTCCTAGTTTGAAGTTCGATGGTTCATTTTGTCAAGATGGTTCAATCTGTCAAGACTACAATGTTGGTGTTAAGGTGGAACTCACACCTTTGGAATCTTAGAAAGTTATTGGTCCAAGATCCTCGACCCAATTTCAAAAAGAGGATTCATCTCAACAACATTAGGAGCAAGCATGTGATGATTATCAATTTGCGAGAGACAGGTAGAGAAGAGTTACGAGATCGCCTTAGAAGTATGGTTATGAAGACATAGTAGCTTTTGCTCTTACAACTACTAGTGAGTCTTTAAATCAAGAACCAGAAAGTTATCAATAAGCAATGAGTTATGATGACAAAGAAAAATGGCAAAAGGCTATGGAATATGAAATTGAATCATTATATAAGAACAAGACTTGGGTTTTGGTGGAAAGACCAAAAGATAAGAAGCTTGTTGATTGTAAGTGGACTTATAAGAAGAAATAGGCTATAGTAGGAGTAGAGAAAGCACAGTACAAATCCAAGTTGGTTTCTAGAGGTTTTACACAGAAACAAGGAGTGGATTACACATAAATATTCTCTCTAGTGGTGAAGCATAGTTCAATCCAGATTTTGCTAACTATGGTAGCACATTTTGACATGGAGCTTGAGCAAATGGATGTCAAAACAACATTTCTTCATGGTGAGCTTGAGGAGACTATTTACATGAGGCAACCCGAAGATTTTGAAATTAAAAGGAAGGGAGATCGGGTTTGTTTGTTAAAGAAATCATTGTATGGTTTGAAGTAGCTCCCTCAGTAATGGTATAAATGCTTTGACGATCTCATGATTTATAGTGGTTTTGAAATAAACCAATTTGATAGTTGTGTTTACTTCAAGAAGAAATCAGGTGCTAGTAATGTCTATCTTCTGTTGTATGTTGATGACATGTTGTTGGCAAGTTGTGACAAGATAGCAATTGAAGATTTGAAGAAACAGTTGAAGGGAAAATTTGAGATGAAGGATTTAGGACCTGCCCAAAGAATGCTCAAAATGGAGATATCACGTGATAGGGAAAAGAATACATTAAAGCTTACTAAAAAATGGTATGTTAATAAGGTTTTGGGGAGGTTCGACATGAATCAAGCAAAACCTATTAGCATTCCATTGGAACAACACTTTAAAATGATAGTAAAGAATTTACCTAAGACTGAGGAGGAAGTCAAGTACATGGAGAAGATACCATATGTTAGTGTTGTTGGTAGCATCATGTGTGCAATGGTATGTAATAGGCTGGATTTTCCTATGTTGCCAACATGATAAGTAGATTTATGTCAAATCCAAGAAGGGAACATTGGAATGATGTGAAAATGGGTCCTAAGGTATTTGAAGGGATCTACTGATGTTGGAATTCTCTATGGAAGTGGAGCTATTGGAGAGTTAGGTGCTGTAGTAAGGTATATAGATTATGATTATGTAGGAAGTGTGGTCGCAAGGAGATCCTTGATAGGATATGTTTTCACATTGTTTGATGGAACTGTAAGCTAGAAGGCTAGTCTTCAATCCATGGTGGCTCTATCCTTGATAGAAGCTAAATATGTAGCTCTTATAAAAGCTGTGAAAGAAGCTTTGTGGGTTAAGAGGATGATTGGTGAGCTAGGGTTGGCACAAAAGACGTTCACGGTTCATTGTGATAATCAAAGTGTAATTTACTTGATAAGGAATACTATGTTTCATGAAAGAACGAAGCATATAGATATCAAGTTACATTTCCTAAGAGATGTGGTGTCGAAGGTGAGGTTGTGGTTGAGAAGATTCATACAAATGACAACCCGACTGATATGTTGATGAAGGCATTAACAACTATCAAGTTCAAGCATTGCTTGAGCTTGATAAATATTTTGAGCAATTAAAAGAAGATTGAGTAGCTGCAGTTGGATGATAAATTCAAAGCCAGGTAGAGATTTGTGAAAAAATTTGGCTTCTAGACATTTATCATCATACCAGATTTTATAGTTAGTCAGGATGATTTTTTTCCTTTTGTATTTTCTATTTCTAGAAAAGTAAATTGGGGATTTATTTCCTTATATTGATTGGGTAACTAGTCAAAATTGGTTTTTTGGGAAACAATACGGAATAGGAAACAAGGTGTAAATCAAACCAGATTTGTGCCCTACTGTTAAGGGTGACAGAATAGAAAGAATAAAATAAAATAAAATAAAATCATGGCAAGTAAGCATGTAGCATAGTGATTGTAATTTGAGGTTTACCTCGAGGGAAATTGTTCTAATATTTTTTTGTTTTGTATCATTTGTTGATGCCTCACGTCCCAGGGATCCTCGTAGCTGCCAAGTGGACGCGCGCTTTCAACCAAGGATGATTTCTAGCTCAGTCAATCCTACAAAAGATGTCCGGACAGGGTGTCCGGACACACCCTCCGATGGTTTTGTTAGCCATGGCTCAAAGGATCAGTTTGTTGCCTTTTTTGAGTCAGATAACTTACCTTTCTCTTTGCGTGAGAGCCCTTTTATAGTGTCAGAAGTTCTGCCACCCTTTAATGGTGGGAAGACTTTTTTGGCCTGTCATGATGTCCCTGAGGTGATGGTAGAATCACCATCACCCTGCAGGTGGCTGTCAGAAATCGTGGGAGGTGACTTGCCATCATTCCCGTCCTTTCGCTCTGTAGGCGGCGGAATGTGGGCTGTGACAGGCTGTTTGATGTGACTCAGCATGGCTTGCTTTTTACGGTCAATGATCTGGACAATGTATTCGGATAAAATAATGCCTCGCCCGAGTATAATATTTGAGAGTGCCGTGTGCCCCCTAGGGGACCCAGATAGAGCTAGCGTGCCACGTGGACTTTGGGGAGGGTTCCCTACATCATTGACTGTAAATAATGAAAATTACTACTACAATTTGTGGATGTAGGTCAGTTTTGACCGAACCACGTAAACCTTTGTGTCTTGATTATCGTTTCTTTGGTGTTTGTGTACATGAGTTGTATGTCACTTTCCTTATACACACTTTCTAAATTAATATACATTTTTAATATCAACAAATTTAATTATTATTTTATTTATATGTTACTATAACAAAGATATTCAAATTTCAACAAGCTATATATATATATGATACATCTTTAAACAAATAATGTATTTGAATATTAGTCAAGTTGTTATAGGTTGTTAGAATAAAAATATTAAATTTCGTAAACTATATTTATTATCATTAATTATCTTATAATATTATTAATTACATTCTAGAGGCAACCTCAACTTAGAAAACTTATATCAACATTTAACAAGGGTTGAGACTCTGGGCTTAAAAATATTGGGACTTAAAAGAAGGGTAGCATGTTGGGAGCCAAATCTAAACAATAAAGGAATACGGGCTTGGTGGCGAACTTAGTCTTTTGTTTAAAAAAAAAGAAAGAAAGAAAGTAGGCCTGTCACTAACATGCCCAAGATATGGGATTTGAGCCCAGTTTACTTTGTGGCTTCAGCCTTAGGACGATTAGTTACAAGCTGCAGTTGAAACTCAAAGGACCTAGAACAACCCAAAAATAATTATATTAAAGGCTCAGACAATTAAATTAAAAGTAGATAAATAAATTCAACTTTAAAATTATTATTTAAAGGTAAAGTGTAAAACTGCTGTAATTTTAATATTACTTTTGTGATAATGAAATAGTGAAATGAAAACTAAAATATGATAAAACATTAGCTTTTCTAATGAGGAAACTAAGAATGATGTTTTCAATAATAATAAAAATAATAATAATAATAATAAACTTAATTTTATTTGAATTTTTTTCAATCTTTTATAATTTATAACTTTGAATTTTAAAAAAAAAAATTATCAATATATAAAAAAGGTGATTTGACGAGTGCAATTAATAATAAAATAATCATAGTAGATGACTCTTAGAATTTTTAGTTTCTTTTTGTCCATCACTTCATACTTTGTCCTCTTCTCTTTTATTATCATCATCATCATTATCATTATAGTATCACCAACTAAAATCTATTTTTAAATGTCTTGCCTTTAATATAATTATTTTTAAATTGATGAACCCTGGTTTCAACTTTAAGTCAAGCCCACTTCACCCCAATCAAAGGATAAAATTGTGAGATTCAAATGAGACCCAAGTTCAATTATAGGTGTTTCAATTACATATTTGTTCTTTTACAAATTCCAAAATTTTGATTTACTAAGTAACTTAAATGATTAGCTTTTTTTTTTAGTCTAAAAAATAATTTAATAAAACTAAATGAAATTCTTAAAATTTTGTTATCTCATATATTTCATATCTTTTAGTACTTCTCTTTATTCATACTTTGCACCATATAGCTCCTATTAATTTTTTTTTTTTAATTTACTTACTAGGATAGAATGCACATGTAGAACTCATATTGTTATATTTATTAATACTGTTTTTTTTTTTAATTTAATTTATGTTTTATTTTTCATTATTTTCTTGGGGAGTATATTGGTTTTTCTGTTGATTTGATCAAGTGTTTTTCAAACATATATGGTTCTCATTCCATTAATAATGTTAAAATTTTCATTCCTATTGTGCGAGGCCATCTTTGCTTGTATATTCCACTTTCTTTGCTATGGGGTTTGCTGAATTTTGCTCAATTTTACTGGATTAGTAATGAGTTGGCTTAAGATACATAACCTTGATACACAATAATCGTTCTCATTTTATGGTGCTTTTCTTGGAAATGTATCAGCCGTAATGATAGATAATACAACCATCGTACTAGTATTGGCCCAAATGACATTTATATTTATTTTTGTTCCTTAGGGATCCATGCAATGTAATTTGACCTATGGAGAAGTACATGCCAAAAAAAATGTTAAAATTATAACAAAAAAAATATATCAGAAAGGGAGTTTGCATGAATAAAGAGTTCCTTATTAAAACAAATATCTATGGTTTTGTTTAGTTTTTGAGACGTAATAAGGAAAAAAAAAGTTAAAATTATAATAAGAAAAATGATTTTCTCATACTTGATTATCCTATGGAAAGTACCAAAGAAAATAAAATATAATTAAAATTAATGAGAAACTTATATATTTTCAAATTATTTTATCTTTATATTGAAGAATTAAAAAAAGTGAAATAAGTTTGAAGTGTTGTATAAAAATAATTTGTTGGCTTTAAATCCATTTTTATTTTTTTATTTTTCTTCATGTTTCTTTTCTTTTACTTTTCCTTCCTATGTTCTTTCCCTTATATTTTCCCTCAGTTTTTCTATGAGCTAAATGTAACCTATATGTACCTTGAACTTAATAGCTTTATTTATGGCAAGTGGGTCATTATCAGCACATAACAAATAAAGCAAGTGAGTCAGGATAATAATCCCTTAATGGATATTATATTGGTACTATTTTAAATATTTATAGGTATTATCAAATATATTAATCAAATGTTTAATTTTATAATTAGAATATAATTATAAATAAAAAATAATTAATTTTATGATAATAGTTGTTACTTGATTAGTTTTGAGCTCAAAAAGTGAAAAAATTAGAAAGTAAAACTCTCTCTAGCTATATCAATGAGTTAACAACCACTCTTTGCGATGAGGTTGGTTCTTACTGAGGTTAGCATCATTGAAACTATGGTCTTTACTTTCAATTTGCCTTCACAAGAAAGTCGCTACTTGTTTGAATAGCTTAAAAGAGAGAATATTTGTATATATATAATAAGAATTGAATCCTTTATAATTTTAAATTTTAAAAAAGTCATAGTAAAGAATTATTGTTTCATTAAAAAAAATTTTGATAAAAGAATTTATCATAAAGAAATAAATAAAAATTAATAAATACAAAAACTTAAAAAATAATGATAGTATAAAAGTTCTCATTTTTACCATTTCAAGAACTTGATTCTTAATGGCTTTTTGATCAAATTCCTACCAAGAATAATCCAAGCAATAGAGGACCTACAAAAGGACAGGGAAATGATAAAAATAAATAAATAAATAAACACCAAAAACAAAACAAAAAAAACAACAAGAGACCATTGTGCTAAAGTGTTTAAGGAGTTTTATAATGTACCTTGAGAGATAAGAATTTTCAACAAATAAAAAAAGATTATTGGGATATTAATCTCATGATGATGGAGATTGGTACTATTTTCTAATATGTGAATTAAATATTTGATATTATTTATAGATTATAATTAGAATATAATTATTCTCACTTATTTTATATTTTTCAATCATATTTTAGTTATCCTATAGTTGGATTATGAAAAAATAGCAAAAAGAACAAGAGTTTTTTTTTTTTTTTTTTTTTTACTTAGAAAAAAACCTTTTATTAAGAAAAGAAGTTAGACTTAATATTCTATAAAAATCAATCACTAAGAAGAAAAGGGAGCTAACTTGAGATAAGTAAAAAATGGATGAAAACTAGAGATTCCACAAAAGTAATCTACATGTGAGACAACTTCAAGTGAGAAAGCTTTGAGACAAGAAAGAAAGAAACAAATCATTATGTTCTGTGACTAGTGAAAAAAAATTATTTTTTCTTAAATGTTGAAATTATGATTTGATTATTAATAATGTTGTGTGACTCACGTTAAAAAAATTAAAAAAAAAATTGAATAGGTGGTTGTGGACCCGCATTTTTCACGTGCGTCCCCACTCGATTGGCGAGACTCCCTTTTTATTTGTGAAAAATTAATTTTTAGAAAAATTAGAGTTGCCACCTATTTTATTTTTATTTTAAAGGGAAAATAAAACAAGAAAGA
>JAJJMF010027897.1:161254-201109 GCA_022058775.1 Vitis hybrid cultivar | reverse complement strand
TCTTTCTTGTTTTATTTTCCCTTTAAAATAAAAATAAAATAGGTGGCGACTCCAATTTTTCTAAAAATTAATTTTTCACAAATAAAAAGCGAGTCTCGCCGATCGAGTGGGGACGCACGTGAAAAATGCGGGTCTACAGTGGTTACGAATATGCACGTTTACCAAAAGTTATATATTTTTTCTCCGGTGGTTCAAAGGGGAACAATTTGAAAAAAGAAAAAGAGAATGCTAAGAGGGACAATGGTTAAAATTGTTTTTCTTAGGCAAATCTCTATTAATGCTGTATGGTGAGGTGTGTACATAAAATCTCGATTCATATAAGAGCTTTGAGGGTGTAATTTTTCAGTGATAGTGCATCATCCAAGTCCCCTTCCCTTCGTGGATGTAAATCAATTTGATTGAATCATGTAAATGATTGTGTCTATTTTCTTTTACTGCATTGTTGATTGAATTCTTGTTAGTTTTCACATATTACATCTTGTTTTTTTTTTTTTCTGCAAGAAAGTTTAACAAGTGGTATTAGAGTGAGGTTCGATTAATGTGGTTTGAGATCTAGACAATCTTAGAATTTCTCATCAAATTTGAAGAAATTTTTGAAATGGCGACATCCAAATTGGAGATAGAGAAGTTTGATGGGAAAGGTGATTTTAATTTGTGGAAAATAAAGATGCAGGTTTTGCTTGGAAATCTAGGTCTTGATGCAGCAATTGTAGAGATAGAAAAGGTGACAACTACAATTACATCAAAAACCTTGAAGAAAGCAAAGAACACAATAATTTTGAGTCTCGATGATCAGGTATTAAGGAAAGTATCAAGGGAAAGTTCAGTCTCTGCAATTTGGAAGAAATTGGAGGAGATCTATATGATAAAATCACTTCCTAACAAAATTTATCTTAAACAGAAGTTCATTGGTTTTAAGATGCATGAAGAGAAGTCGATAGATGAGAATATAGATGAATTTACTAAGCTTGTTCTTGATCTTGAAAGTTTAGGTGTTAAGATAGAAGATGAAAACCAAGCAGTGATACTTTTAAACTCATTACCAAAGGTGTTTGATCAATTGAGAGACACTCTAAAATATAGCAAAGATTCATTATATTTGGATGGTGTAGTAAGTGCAATTCATGCAAAGGAGATGGACATGAGGGCTGAAGAAATAGACACAACCTCTGGTGAAGGTCTTGTTGTACGTGGTAGACCAGAAAAGAGAAACAACAACTCGAAAGGAAATAATGGCAGATCCAGGTCAAAGTCAAAGTTTAGAAGGAAGTGTTTCCATTGCCACAAGGAAAGACACTATAAACGTGAATGTCTAGAGAGAAAACCGAAGAAAAAGAATCAAAATAGTGAATCTACAGATGTGGCAATAGCTTTTGAAGGCTATGATACTGCTAATGTACTCATGGTGGCTGAAAAGGATTTGACTAGTGAGTGGATTTTGGATTCAGGTTGTACATTTCAATGTGTCCTATAAAATCTTGGTTCTCTAGCTACATGGAACTCAAAGAAGGGAAAGTTTTCATGGGTAAAAATAAGGCTTGTAAGGTGTTTGGAATTGGCTCCATTAAAGTAAGATTACATGATGGTATGGAGAGAACGTTAACTAATGTGAGGTATGTTCCATACTTAAAAAGAAACTTGATTTCTTTGGGTATGCTAGATTCAATGGGTTGTACAGTAAAAATTGAGAATGAAACATTGAAGATTCTAAAATGAGCAATGATACTGATGAAAGGGCTCAGGAAAAGTGGCTTGTACGCTCTACAAGGTGAAACAGTAGTTAAAACTTCAATAGTAGTTGCAAAAGATAGAGATGAAACAACAAACTTTGGCATATGAGGCTTGGTCATGTGAGTGAGAAAGGGCTACAAATCTTGAGTCAACAAGGGTTGCTTGGGAAAGAAAAACAACTAAGTCTTGGTTTTTGTGGGTAGTGTATAGTGGGGAAGAAAACCAGAGTGAAGTTCAGTTTGAGTCAACATACTACAAAATGAGTGCTAAAGTATGTGCACTAAGATCTTTGGGGACCTAGAACTCAATCCTTAAATGGTGCCAGGTATTTTTTGACATTTGTTGACGATTTTAGTAGAAAAGTATGGGTTTTTATATTGAAATCAAAAGATGAAACTTTTGGGAAGTTTAAACAATGGAAAGTAATGGTAGAAAATCAAACTAGTAGAAATTTAAAGTGTTTAAGGATAGATAATGGACTTGAGTTTTGTGGAGAAAAATTCTCTAATTTCTATAGGAACCAAGGAATTGTACGGCATAGAACGGTGAAGAGTATGCCTCATCAAAATGGACTGGCAGAGAGGATGAATAGTACTATTCTTGAAAGGGTAAGATGCATGTTGATAAGTGCAAGACTACCTGCAAAGTTTTGGGTGGAAGCTGTCCATACAGCATGTCACTTGATTAACAGATGCCTTTCAAGTGCCATAAATTTTAGAACACCTCAAGAAGTATGGATAGGTAAACTAGGAAGTTACCAACACCTTAGAGTGTTTGGGTCAATAGCATATGCACTTGTAAATGACGGAAAGTTGCAACCAAGAGCAAAGAAATGTTTATTTCTTGGATATCCTACTAGAGTGAAGGGGTATAAGTTGTGGTGTCCGGATTTGAGGAAAGCAATAATCAGTAGAGATCTTACTTTCAAAGAAGATGAATTATTGGGTTTGGAAGAAAAAACAAGTGGTGAAGTTGTGGATTATGATGTGAAACAATTGGTGGAGTTTTAGTTGGAGGAATCACAAGAAACAAAAATTGAAACTGAGAAAAACAAGTAGAGTCCAGCAAAATGAATCAACTAGTGGTGGTCAACATCATGAATCAATGGCTCAGGGTGAACCAACTTACAGTTGTCAACAACAACATGACTCAGCAGTTTAAGATCAACATTTGTAAGATTATGTACTTTTTAGGGATAGAATAAGGCATGAGATTTGATTGCCTCAGAAATTTGCACAAGCTGATGTTGTTGCTTATGTATTGCAGACAGCAGAGGAGATAATGGATGAAGATCCCATTAGTTACTCACAAGCAATTAAAAGTAAGAAGCCAAGTCAATGGTATGAAGCAATGGTTGAGGAGATGAATTCACTTCAGAAAAATTAAACTTGGGAATTAGTCAGAAAACCAGAGGTCACAAAAGTCATGGGGTGCAAATGGATATATAAGAAGATGGTTGGTATTCCTAGAGTAGAACTCGAGAAAGGGGTACTCACAAAGGGAAGGTATTGACTACCAAGAAATTTTCTTCCCAACGATAAGGCACACTTCAATCAGAATGTTGCTAGCGATGACAACTGTGGGTGATTATGAGTTGGAACAAATGGATTTAAAGATGACATTTTTACATGGAAATATTGATGGAACAACTAGAGGGTTTCAAAACAAAAGGAAATGAAGACCATGTGTGTTTGCTTAAGAACTCGTTATATGGCTTGAAACAAGCACCTAGACAATGGTACAAGTGTTTTGATGGTTTAATGGTTGAGAACAAGTTCAGCAGAAGTCAATATGATAGTTATGTATACTATCAACAATTGAAAAATGGGAATTAGATCTATTTGTTGTTGTATGTTGATGATATGTTGCTGATATGCAAGGACATGGAGGAAATCAATAGGTTAAAATTAATCTTGAACTAAAAATTTGAGATGAAGGATCTAGGATCGGCTAAAAAGATTCTAGGAATGGAGTGTTGGAAAATTTTTTATATGGGCTAACATTAATTGAATAATTTGTATTTGCAAAAACGGGTTAATGGATAGTCTATTATATAATGAGCTCAATTAACTAGTGATCACATTTTGGATTGGGTTTTGCATCTTTTGAGTAGAAGCTCAATTGAGTGGCAAGTGTAGGCTATAGGTCTCATTGAAGCCCATTATGGGAGGGCCCAATGAGAATCCAATTTAAGTTATGCTAAGTCCCCTCTCTAATCTAGATAAAAAGGGTTTTTCTGTTTTCCCATAGAGCCACCATAATTGTTATCAAGATCATAGAAAGGAAGACTTGGTTGCAACAATCAATCATGGTTTTTTGTGATGGCTCAAACAGGTATGTTCTTTATAGTGATTTCCTATTATTAGTATCCTTTAATAATGTATGATTAATCTATGTGATTATGTAAATATTTTACATATGGTATCAGAGCCTGATTTACATGATTTAGGATCTACAATTAGAAATTGAAAATAAAATTTTTAGTTTCTTATTTTATTTTATTTTCGGACCCGGATCTGTGATCCATGAATGTGTATGTTTTTTTTTTTAGTTTCTTTTGATTGTGAAACTTTAGGCCTTTTGTTCCTTTTGTCACAAGCTTCAAATTGATATATCATATGTGCAATTTCGTTATTTAAATTAGGAGTAATTAAGTTTTTAAATTTTTGGAATTTTCTTATTTAAAGATTCAAGAAAAATTTTATTTGTTCAAATTATTGTGTTTTACTCAAATTAAACTCTTAGATTTTGTTGTTTACATATATTATAGTTGATATGTAGCATCAATTTCGGTTTTTTTGCTCAATTTGGTGAAAATTGAAAATTCGAAAATATGGGTATGAACCCTAGATAATTCGTTTTATCTTTTTTAAAAAATTGAGCAAGATTGAGAAGTTTTTTTGTTCAATTAATTTTTGTAGAGAGATTTCTTATATTGTTAAGGTAAAAATACATGTAAAATGAGGCCGAAATAGGTGTTAAAATAGAGTTTTTCAATCTTGGCTATAGAGGTATGAAAAATCGAATTTTGTTGATCAATTATGGAGATCTTTAAGTTGTTGTTGTTGTTGTTTTTTTATTTTTTTTATTTATTTTATGATTAAATGTCCTAGAATTGTTAGAAACAACCTAAAGTTTAAAACCCCACAAGATCCCGATCAAAAAAACCTATTTTTTCAATTGTTTGTAATCCGGGTTGCAACCGGGTCATTTGACTCATATTGTAGAATTTTTGACCCAGTGCTGGAGGTTGAAGATGACCTCCAGCACATGCCACACGTGCCACATGTGTCACACATTCCCCACTCGCAGGTCAAGTGTGTGAGGCGCGTGTAACCTCATTCAGTGTCTGTTTTAAGCCCCGTTTTTTCCTGTGCTCTCGTTTTTTTGTAATCTATTTTTCTAGGTATATTATTTTATTTTTTGGGGGTAAAAAATATTTATTAAATAACTATTACTTATTTATGTGATTTAATTAGCTTAAAATTATTTTTTGGTATAAATTTTTGTTGAGAATTTACTAGAAATTATTCTAATATATATGGAATAGGAGTATAGTACTCACTCTTTCTAAAATGAAACTTTTTCATGCATACTCTCCTACTTGGTCTAAATCACATAAACTAGTTAAATATTTAGTTTAAAGTGTAATAATAATAAAAAATTGTTATTCAAATTCTTGCAACTATAATTGATCATATGCATATATATCGCTAATATGCACTATTGTTGTTGGGCAATATTTTTTTTAATTTACCCAATTTTGGAGCGTTGCATGTGAATTGTTGAGGTTATTTCACCAAAGTAATCTAACCATCAAAATTTTCAAGTTTATGAGTTCCTATTTTGTTGATGGGGAAAATTTTAGATTAATTTGTACAATCGCCTACCCAAAGGGGGTTATTGTGCAAATTAATTTAACAACATGAGGATATTGAATGAGATAAATAATTTGATAAATTTATTTGCCCAAAGGAAATAAATTTTAATGAATTATTTGTTGATCTTCATGCTTAGAGAATAGTTGCCCAAAGGGGAGTTTATGATAGTATAATTGATTCTTGTATTGTATTGCTTATGCTTATTTAAGTTTTATACCTATTGCCCATAATTGATCTAGTTGCAAAATTCTGTCAATCAGTTTCCTTTGCTGTGAACAACAATAATGCTATAATTATAATTCTAAGTGGGTCGAACTATAAGAGATGGAGATCAGACATAGAGTTTGTTTTAGGAATGATGGACTTGGACGTGTCTCTACGTGAAGATGAACCTCCTAAGCCTACTAATGAAAGCACTGAAGCTATGAGAGCTCATTATGCAAAATGGGAAAGATCGAACCGTTTGAGTCTCATTTCAATCAAGAGGTCCATTGCTGAGCATCTCTTTGGAGGAATACTTGAGAGCAACAATGCTAAGGAATTTCTAGTTGTTGTGGCAAATAGATACCAAACATCTGACAATGCCGAAGCTGGGCATTTTATGGATGAATTAATGAATATGAGGTATGATGATATGAAAGGAGTTCGTGAGTATATCCTAAAAATGGTGCATCTTCAGACTAGATTGAAAGCACTAGACATTCTCATTCCCGATAAGTTTATTGTTCATCAAGCCCTCAATACTCTGTCATCTTCTTTCAGCCAAATCAAGATTGCATACAACACCCTAAATCAGTCTTGGGGTGTGAATGACCTGATCACTAAGTGTGTGGCTGAAGAAGAAAAGCTGAAAAGAGAAAAGAATGAATTTGCTCATCTCGTTGCTCTTGAAAAACCGAATAATCAAAAGAGAGTTGAAAATGCTAGAAAGCCCAACTTCCATAGTAATAAGAAAAACAAGAATTTCAAGAAGAGTGGGAGTGAGAAGCAGAAGAATGGAAATGGAAATGCCAAGAACACAGACCTTAAGTGCTATCACTGCAACAAAAAGGGTCACAAGAGGGTTGATTGCTTTAAGTTTAAGAATTGGCTAGAGAAGAAAAAGAAGGAACAGGGTATGTTATCTACCTATGTCTGTTTTGAATCTAATTTAGTTAATGTTCCTTTAGATTCATGGTGGCTTGATAGTGGTGCTACTGTTCATGTTGCAACTTCTTTACAGGGGATAAGAAATCTGAGGAAGCCAAGTGAAAAAGAGTCAAAGCTTAAAGTTGGTAGTGACATCAGGATTGATGTTGAGCATATTGGGGTTGCTATTTTAGAATTAGATTTTGGTTTTCAGCTTGTTTTGGACAATGTTTTTTATGTACCTTCGTTTAAAAGGAATTTAATTTCCCTTTTAGTACTTGATAAATCTGGATATAGGTTCACTTTTGCAAATAAAAGAGTTGATGTGATTTATGACTCTAAAGTGATTGGCAATTGTGTTTTATCTGACGGGCTTTATAGATTGTTGTTGTTATCTACTTGTTCTTACAATGTTGAAAACAATGTTGCTAAAAAACCTTTGACTAAGGAAAGATCTTCATTGTTATGGCCTAAGCGTTTGGGGCACATTTCTAAAGAACGAGTAGAACGCTTAATTCTGATGAGTTAGAAATTTGTGTTGATTGTGTGAAAGGAAAATTGACAAAGAATAAGAAAAATGGTGCAACTCGTAGTCAAAATTTGTTGGAGATTGTTCATATAGACATTAGTGGACCTTATTCCACTACCTTGTGTGGCACAAGTACTTCATTACATTCATTGATGATTTTTCTCGTTATGGCTATGTATTTTTTATCAAGGAAAAGCCAGATGCTCTTGAAATGTTCAAAGTCTTCCGAACTGAAGTTGAGAAACAACTGGGGAAAGTCATCAAAATTGTAAGATCTGATCGAGGTGGTGAGTATTATGGGAAGCATGGTGATGGTGGACAAGAAAAGGGACCTTTTGCAAGGTACTTATAAGATAATGGTATTGTTGCTCAGTATACTATGCTTGGTAGTCCTGAACAAAATGGCATGGTAGAAAGGCGCAACCGCACTCTTATGGAAATGAAGAGGAGCATGATGGGTAGATCAAATTTTCCAGAATACTTATGGGGTGAAGCCATTAAAACAACAACCTACATTCTGAACCATGTTTCTAGTAAGTCTGTGCCTAAAACACCATTTGAACTATGGACAGATAGAAAAAACCAGTTTGAATCATTTTAAAGTATGAGGATGTCCAACTGAGGTGAAAATCTATGATCCTTCTTTAAAGAAGATAGATTCGAGAACTACTAGGTGCTATTTTAGTGGGTATCCTAGTCACTCAAAAGGATACAAGTTTTATTGTTTGACTCGTGGCACTAGAGTTGTTGAGTCGCAAGTTGCATAGTTTTTAGAGTTGGATGTTGTTGATAGTATACCCTCTCACTCAGATGAAAGAGTGGAACCCATGGATGCTATTTCTTTACCTTTGCCAGTCTCAGACGTTAACCATGATGTTGGAGCTTTTGATTCTAGGATTCAATAAGGAGTTGCTACTGTCAATTTCCCCACTATCGAAATAAACCCTATTGTGGATAAGATTCCTCCTGTGGAAATGAGGAGATCACAAAGAACTAGGAAACCTACTTTATCTAAAGATTATTATGTTTACCTTGGAGAGGGAGAGTATGACATTGGAGAAGAAGTGGACCCTACTACTTATTGTGAAGCTCTCAGTAGTGATAAGGCAAATGAATGGCTGATTGCCATGAGAGATAAGATGCAGTCTATGTCAGACAATGATGTTTGGGAACTTGTTGATCTTCCCAAAGGATATAAACCCGTTGGATGCAAATGGGTATTCAAGACCAAAAAAGACAACAAAGGAAATGTTGAAAGATACAAAGCTCGGTTGGTTGCTAAAGGGTATACACAGCGAGAGGGCATTGATTTCACAGAGACTTTCTCACCAGTCTCTACCAAAGATTCCTTTAGGCTAGTTATGGAGTTGGTATCTCATTTTAACTTAGAGCTTCATTAGATGGATGTCAAGACAGCTTTTCTCAATGGTGATTTGAGGGAGGAGGTCTACATGTCACAACCTGAAGGATTTAAGGAAAATGGAAAAGAGAACATGGTGTGCAGATTGAAAAGGTCAATTTATGGTCTCAAGCAAGCTTCTCGCCGGTGGTACTTGAAATTTGACAAAATTGTGACGTCTTTTGGTTTTATAGAGAACAAGTTTGATCAGTGCGTTTACATGAAGGTTAATGGGAGCAAATACATTTTCATGGTTCTCTATATCGATGACATTCTACTTGCTAGTAGCGATGTGAATCTTTTGAATGATACCAAACGTATTTTGTCTGCTAATTTTAACATGAAGGATCTTGGAGAAGCATCTTTTGTGTTGGGTATTGATTTATCGTGATAAATCTCAAAACCTCCTTGGGCTATCTTAAAGAGCCTATATCAATCGTGTGCTTAAAAGATTCAATATGCAGACGTGCAAAGCTGGTGATGTACCTGTTGTGAAGGGAGATAAACTTAGTAATGAACAGTGTCCAAAGAATGATTTGGAAAAGGATGCCATGAAGACTATTCCTTATGCTAGTGCCATTGGTAGCCTAATGTATGCATAAGTATGTACAAGACCTGATATCACCTTCATTGTTAATGTTCTTGGTAGATATTTATCAAACCCTAGACATGATCATTGGGTTGCTGCAAAGAAAGTCATGAGATATCTACAAAGAACGAAGGATTTTATGCTTGTGTATAGGAGGGTGGATAATCTTGAGGTAGTTGGATACTCAGATTCTGATTTTGGTGGTTGTTCTGATGATCACAAATCTACTTTAGGATACATTTTTATGTTAGCTGGTGGAGCCATTTGATGGAAAAGTGTCAAACAGAGCCTAATTGCATCCTCAACCATGTATGCTGAGTTTGTAGCTTGTTATGGTGCATCATCTCAAGCTGTTTGGCTAAGAAATTTGATTTCAGAGTTGCAAGTTGTTGATTCCATCTTTCGACCTATTAAGATTTATTGTGACAATAATGCAGCTGTGTTCTACTCTAAGAACAATAAGATCAGTATGGGTTCTAAGCATATGGAAATCAAGTACCTTACAATCAAGGACTTAGTGAAGAAAGGAGATATTGTGATTAAGCACATAAGAACTGAGTTCATGCTAGTTGATCCTCTAACCAAAGGTTTAAAGACCATAATGTTCAAGGAACATGTTGTGAATATGGGTGTCATTAAGTCTTTTGATTTTTTGGTTTAGTGGGAGCTTTTGTGATTTCCCTTATTTCAATTATTGTTTTGTGTAAACATTGATCATTATTGTTCTACAACTTGCAAAATTAAAATCTTTTTATTATGATCATCATAATTAAGTATTATATTATAGCATGTCGTAATTGAATTACATACAACATGGTATCTTGAGATATTGAACCTTAAGAATTACAATTGTATACTATTGGATGTCACAAATACCACTATTTTGAGATTTTGTGGTGCATTGTTGGTGACATATGACTTGTTAAAGTCAAGCAATTTCATATTGTTTAGAAATTGCAGCAATTTCATTTTGTTGAGAAATTGCAATTACAATTTCATTTTGCTGGTAAATTGTAACGAGGACTGATAAGAAACAATGCATATAGATGATGATCACATGTTGCCATTGATTTCTTACTACACTACTGGGTTTACGATCCATGTCGATATGGTTATAAATATTCATGACTATAAGGGGCATTATGTTTGTTGAGATTAACATATAGATCATCATAGTTCAATATTAAGACCATGTTGGACCGGATAAGTTTAACAAGATGCTACTTATAGACTATCATTTCTTTAAAAAAAAAAAAAGTGTGGCCACACAAAATAAACTTTTTTATACTTAACCCGAGAGTCTTATTTTCAAAATGAATTTAATGAATCCTCAAAAACAATTAATGTAGCCCAAGTGGGAGAATGTTGGAAAATTTTTTATATGGGCTAACATTAATTGAATAATTTGTATTTGCAAAAATGGGTTAATGGATAGTCTATTATATAATGAGCTCAATTAATTAGTGATCACATTTTGGATTGAGTTTTGCATCTTTTGAGTATAAGCTCAGTTGAGTGGCAAATGTAGGCTATGGGTCTCATTGAAGCCCATTATGGGAGGGCCCAATGAGAATCCAATTTGAGTTATTCTAAGTCCCCTCTCTAATCTAGATAAAAAGGGTTTTTCTGTTTTCCCATAGAGCCACCATAGTTGTTATCAAGATCATAGAGAGGAAGACTTTGTTGTAACAATCAATCATGATTTTTTGTGATGGCTCAAACAGGTATGTTCTTTATAGTGATTTCCTATTGTTAGTATCATTTAATCATGTATGATTAATCTATGTGATTATGTAAATATTTTACATGGAGATCAAGAGAGACAAATCACAAAGAAAGCTATGGTTGTTGCAAATAGATTACATTGAGAGAGTTCTAGAGAGGTTTGGCATGAAAGAGGCTAAATTAGTGGTGACTCTAATGGAATCTAATTTGAAGTTAAGTTTAACTGAGGCACCAGAAACTAAAGAAGAGAAGTAGTCTACGGTACCATACACAAATGTAGTGGGATCCCTAATGTATGTTATGGTTTGTACTTGTCCAAACTTGGCATATTCTGTTAGTATGGTCAGTAGATACACGAGCAATCTAGGGAAAGTCCATTGGCAAGTAGTCAAGAAGATATTGAGACATCTTAGAGGGACTAGTAAACTTGGATTACTTTATGGAGATGGTTTAGCTGAAGGTGGAGTTGTAGAAGGTTTTGTAGATTCAGACTTTGGTGGAGATGTGGATAAGAGAAAATCATTGATTGGATATGTGTTTACAACTTGGGGAAGTGCAATAAGTTAGAAGGTAAACCTATAGTCAATTGTGGCTCTTTCTTCTACAGAGGCAGAATACATAGTTGCAACTGAAGTTGTGAAAGAAGCCTTATGGCTTAAGGGAATGATCAATGAGTTAGGAATTAATCAAAAGGTTGTGGTTATACACTATGATAACCAAAGTGCTCTACACTTGATGAAGAATCATGTATATCATGAGAGAACTAAACATATCGATGTTCGAATGCACTTTATTCGAGACATACTTGCTCAAGGATTTGTTGTGATGAAGAAGATCTATACTAAGAGCAACGCAACTGATATGTTGACAAAAGTTCTTCCTTCAAACAAATTCAGGCTTTGTTTGAGCTTGATTGGAGTAGTTCAAGAGTAGAGAAAGCATGTGGAAGGGACTTGAAGGTTTATGGATGCACTGAACTTGAGTCAAGGTGGAGAATTGTTGTGTGACTCACATTTAAATAAAAAAAAAAAAAAAAAACCGAATGGGTGGTTACCAATATGCACGTTTACCGGGAGTTATAGTATTTTTTCTCCGGCGGTTCAGATGGGAACTATTTGAAAAAATAAAAAGAGAGTGCTAAGAGAGACAAGGGTTAGAATTGTTTTTCTTAAGGAGATCTTTATTAATGCTGTATGGTGAGGTGTGTGCATAAAAGCTCGATTCATATAAGAGGTTTAAGGGTGTAATTTTTTAGTGATAGTGCATCATCTAAGCCCCTTTTCCTTTGTGAATGTAGATCAATTTGATCAAACCATGTAAATGATTGTGTTTGTTTTCTTTTACTGCACTGTTGATTGAATTTTTGTTAGTTTCTACATATCACATCTTGTTATTTGTTTTTTTTTCTATAAGAAAGTTTAACAAACAATTTGACTAAAACTTATATTATACATAACCAAATTAATAACATTATTTTTTTTTATCTTGTTCTAATTTTAAAGAATAAAAAATGGTTTTAGAATGAAAGAAATATTTTAAAAATTAAAAAGTTGGACAACAATATACCTTTGATATCCTTCTATAATATTGTTTGGATGAACCATAAAGTATCCAAATACCAAATTGATTCGTACCCAGTTGGGTATTTTAATCAAAAATATTTATAAATCCTATGACCTTATACTGGCGTAGCAAAGCTACTATAGTATAGCAGCTCTAGGGTCGAACTCTGGGATGGGCTTTCACTCTACCAGTGATAGACTCAAGATTAGAAATTGAGTTTGATGATTTCCTTTGTCAAAAACTTAAAGTTTAAAAGAAAATAAAATTTGTTTTGAAAGTGGTGTTTGGAACTAAACTAACATAGAACTAGGTAAAAATGGAAGAAAGAAAGTCTTCTGGAGCTAAAGGTTGCTAGGATCAAGTTTAGAATGCAAAGCGGGAAAATCCGGATTTTTCTCCTCGTATTGGGGACAACAACATAAAGGATGGTTGTTTCCCGAACCGGTATAGGTTTAACAATGAAGATTTAATCCATAAAAAGTCAATAGAAATGGTAGTCAAGTTCCATTAATGGCTTTAGACACTATGGGTTTTCACCTTGAGCCACTTTCCAATGGCTCGTACAAGATAACTAATGGTCTTATGTGGATCTAGCAATAAGTATCCATAGAGACCTAAAAGCTTATCATGTATTGGCCATTCAAAGTGATTCTAAGGGATTTAAAGTAAAACTTTAAATTTAAAAGCCATTTATGAACTCCAACTACCTGTATTTAATGCACAAGAGTTTTCCACTTTTGCATCTGGACTTTTCACCTAGCTTCCTTCACTCCAAGAAACCAAAGGTTTAGCCTCTCATCCTCTGGGAAAACATCCTCAGAGGTTGTTTGGCTTCCAAGAAAAAGAAAATAGAAGAGAGAAAAGGAAAGCAAAGAGAACTCTGTATTTCTCTTTCCAAAACTATACAAAAGTTGGTCTCCTCGAACAAGCTCCCCCGAGAGAGTTTTTTAAGTGTTTACAAGAGAGTTTATATAGGAAGGTAATTTACCCTTCCTTGAATACTTCCTAGCTAAGGAATTACATGAGTGGCTGAATACAAGGAGAAAATGGAGATTTAGACACAAAATATCAGAAGAAAAAGAGTCGGTGCACAAATATCCCAGTTTCGCACGTTGCATGGTGACTTGCGAAAATTTCGTAAGTTGATTTCGCAACTTAGAATCCACTTTCACACGTTGAGATCCAAGTTCGCAAGTTGAAAAATCACTTTCGCATGTTGGGCTTCACCGCGACTGCATAGCTGCCATCCACTTTAAATTTCGCACGTTGAAGTTCCAATTTCTCAAGGTGCGAAATTGTCCCTCAGCTTGATGCAATTGTCTTTCGAAGGCCATATCTTCCTCATTTTAGATCCAAAAAGTACATGGTTTGAAGCGTTGGATTCTTGACTTCCTGAGATTTGAAATGGTATATAGAATGTAGAAAATAGACTTCGGGAAGTGCTCCAAAAGTGTGAAGGAAGACTGCAGCTGCTGTCCTCTATTTTTTTCACTCTGTTTTCCTCACTCCTTTGCTCTTTCCTTGCATACTTTGAACGACTAAGGCAAAGGACTATGAGGCTCCAAAGCTTGGTTTCTTCATGAATTTGAGCTTCCAAAAGCTTTTCCATGAACTATATACAGCTCTCCCTCATTCTTAAATTGCTTTGGTGAGCAAAAAGCTATCAAAAACACCAAAACTTAACACAATTTGATTAGAAACGATTGCAAGGGTCCCTAACATGCCAATTGAGTTAAAAGGTAATAATTACTACTCAAGGGTGTTTAAAAGAGCTAATTACAAGCTACAAAATAGCATGTTTTGAGTAGTAATCACTCCCCCCAACCGACATATTGCTAGTCCCTTAGCAATGAAGGAGAGAAAAATAAAATAAAAGTACCATAATTTACAACATCATGCTGATCACTTAAAAAAATGTATAAGTGGCATGACTAAATAAACTCTCACATGGAACATTAAAGAAATAAAACTCAAACTTCAATAGGAGCTATCAAAAAATTTGCCTAATCACAATTCATAAGGAGTATGCATTATGCAAATTTAAGCTTCAAAATAATTTCCACTCCCAAAGGTCCAATCCTTACTCTTCCACAAAAACCTGTGTTACTTATTAGTTTCCGAATATAGTATGTCAAACTAATCTCTCCCCTCAACCTAGTTCTTTTCAAAGCTTAGCAAACTGATCAACCTCCAATAAGCTAAGAACGCACCTCTTTTCTTTCACATTTATATATATACAGGAGTGCAATGCTTAAAGGCATTCTTTTCTAAATTGTCCATGTAACGGGGGTCCATCGATGATGACTCCCAACCAATCAAGGTTTAGGGCATCAAGCTTTAAGGATTTTTCAACCACTAACTCCTCGGATTTCACCCCGGACTTTTGAGAATGAATTTTTAAATACCCAAGCACCTACAGTATGCTAAACTCCACCTATTCACCCATGTAACGAGCATTGAGGTCGGTGACTCCTAACCAATGAAGGCTTAGGGCACCAGGTTTTAAAGATTTTCACCATATACCTCTTAGACCTTGCTCGGGCTTCAAGGCAAGTAAAACATTTTTTTTTTTTTCACAGGCTCATTGGCCTTTTTTAAGGTGTCCCAACACTATTAAAAATGAGGTCAAAGGTACCAAGTCTAAAATTTCCTAAGTAAAGGGGGAAAATAGTTTTCCATCTTATAATCGGAACCTAGTGTGCACAGTGTGTGAATAGCTTAAAGATGAAGAACTAAGGTTGAAATCAATAGAAGTTTCAACAATTCATCAACTTTAATAAACATAATACAAACTCTAAGTCAAGTAAAAAGAACAAAAAATTCAATTTCTCCCATTTCATTTTGAAAATTTTTCCTTAATAGCCATGGAGAGTAGAATAAAAGCTTTAAATTTTATTTTTTTATTTTTAAAATAAACAAAAAGCAACTAAATTACCAAAATAACTTAACATTAATAACAAAAACTTCCTTCCTTAACTCTCCCCCTAACCTAGCTGAACATTGTCCTCAATGTTTGAAGAGCGATTAGGAAATCAAGGGAGGAAGTGGTACCTCCTGAGTGATACAGAGTCTGAGTCGTATAGGAGAAATCACATGTTTCAAAGATAAAAGAGTAATGAGAAAAGGGAATATAATAAAAAAATGATATATATATATGTATTACTTGGAAAAGAAATACAATATGCATGATGTTCAAGTAATACATCCAATCCCAGTATATATTACATCAAAAAGATGGGATTCACAAGTCTAATATAAAAAGTAAGTAAAAAAAAAAATTAACATAAAGAGATCAAATAGTAGTGGGATCATGTGATGGCTCTACTCTGATCTCCTCATCTGATATGGGCTGCTCAGCTGGTATGGTCCCCTCATTTGGCACTGGAGGCTCGGATGGTCCAGACCTATCATGCCCAGAAAGTGTCTGCATACTCAGATGCTGCTGGATCTGATGAAGGATCGTGGTATGCTGGGTTTGAGTAGCAATGATCTGATCCTGGTGTGCACGAATAGTGGCCATCTGCTGGAAAAGAGAATCCTGAGCGGTGCTCAGTGTCTGCAATGAGTGCACTAAGCCTCTGAATTCCGTAAGAGAAATGGTGACAGTGGGCTCAGATGAAGGAGGAGGTGCTGAGGTAGCTGGCACGACTGGTGGAGCGTCCTAAGTGATAGGAGAAGCAGGAAGTGTAGCCTCAAGCATGTGCACTGAGGTGTGTGCTGCAGGGGCAGGAGATGTTATGTCAATGAGAATCTCATCCTACTAGGCCTGGGGTGGCTGCTCATCTTGGTGTAGCTCTGGAGGTGGAGGCACATCTGGGGCTCCTTGAGGTGCAAAGTAGGTTGCCAAGTGATGCCATTTGTCAAAAGAGAAGTCCTCTCGGCAATAGCGGCGCCTCTCAAGGTGGGGCTTTGCAGGATAGCCCAGGTGCTCTAAAATCTGGCAGAGGAGCCTCGGAAACAATAACGGAATGGCATCTGCCCTCTGATGGACTTTCTCTTCAAAGTGAAGAAGAGAAGTCATAATCAAGTGATGAGGGCCGAAGTAATATCCCTTAGAAATCCTAAATAACGCCTCAAGTATAACTCCTCTCCTTTGAACTTTATGCTGAAGTGGGAAGATGTTGGTGCGTAGGAGCACATCAATAAGGAGCATCCCAGATGGAAGCTCTCTCCTGGTCAACACTGAGGCTGTGGAAGTCCCCCTGGACAAGATATGAACCATGTCCCTCGGAGAGAATGGGGACCACTCCCTAAAGTCTGCCTGGCGTCCATGTGGCGAGCTCCAATAATACCCTGGCGTCCATCTATGGTAAAATAGATGAGAGTAGGATCCCGGATGCCTCGAGTAGTCATAGACTGATAAAAGTCTAGAACTACTCTAGGATAATAGAACTGCCTAGGGGTGAGGAGATGCTCCATGTGATACCTCTGTAGCAAATGGAATGAATCCCTGAGCTCTGGCTGCTGTCTGAGAGCATCGATGTCGAACCAGGTCTCTGAGTGGAATGATCGATCTCTGCAATCCAGGTTGCCCTCTATAGGCGGCCCTGCGATCATAGGACGCCTGATGATGGTCTCGAGAGGAATCCCCACAGGAATCTGAGAGTCCTCAGTAGGCGGCTCTGCCTGAGGTGGCTGGGATGGCTCTCCAAGACCCGAGAACTTGGCCCTCTTCGTGGGTGGCCGAGAAGCAGGCCTCTTGGCATTGGTGGTGGGCGGCACAGGGTCAGTGAGTGGCCTCCTGGTGGGATACCAGCGCTGAGAAGGTGTTCCACCCTCAGATGGGGGAATGGTGGAGTCCTGAGCATCTAGCGAAGTGGCGTCTCTGATGGCGGACTGTGTTGGTCGAGGCATCGGCGAGAATGGGGATGCGGAAAGGCCTCCCCTAGTCTTTGCCATGGCCGAAATGCTGAGGAAGAAAACTGATCAGATTCTAGAGAGGTGGAGATGGCACGCGGGGCTTGCGTCTCTTTGGCTTCTCTACTTCAAGGGTTTAAATAGAAATGGGGGAAACTAATTTGGAGTGGTTTGATGTTTAAAAATTCTCATGGCAACCAAAAAGTCATTTTTGAAAGTTAGGCAAAGTCCTGAGAGTAAAAAAAAATGGGTTTAAAAGTCAGTTAGGAGTTTTCGTAGCTTAAAATTTCACCATGCGAAATTTTCGCACCTTGAAATGTAAACTTCGCACCTTGAATTTTACCGTGCGAAATTTTCGCACCTTAAACTGAGAATTTTGCACCTTGAATCGAGTTTCGTACTCAATTTCGCACTATGCGAAATTTTCTCACCCTGTTTCGCACAGTGCAAAACCATTTCGATACTTAAGGTGATGGCACTCGTGTGCTAGAGAGGTGTTTCGCACGGTGCGAAAATTTTCGCACCTTGAATAGTGGTGTGCGAAATTGACGTTTAGAGAATTCGTACCTTGGACTGTGATTTTCGCATGTTGGAATGAATTTCGCACCTTGGACTGTATCGTGCGAAATTTTTGCACCTTGATTCGCACTATGCGAAAATTGGTTTGGGTTGTGCGAAATGCCACTTGTGTGCCAGGAGGGTGTTTCGCACGGTGTGAAAATTTTCGCACCTTGGATTGAGGTGTGAGAAATTTTGCTTTTGGAATTTCGCACCTTGGAATGCATTTTTGCATGTTGGATTCCACTGTGCGAAATTTTCGCACCTTGAAATGTAGTGCTCTATTCCCTTTGTTTTGCTCCCCTGTTTTGCTTTTCAAGGCTTCTCCATATTTTTCTTGATTTTTTCCTGAAATTTAACATCAAAATTGACTCGAATTAAGACAAAATAAACCAAATTTGAGCAAGAATTAAAATCAAAAGAAATAAAAATAACAATAAAACTATAAAACTATAAAATTCATGGACTTATATAGTCCATGAAACCCTGCTCTCCCTCAAAGTTGTTGTGGTTCAAGGAGGTTGATCTCCTCCTTGTCTGCATTGTAAGGCTCTATGAATGGCTTGAGACGATGGCCATTGACTTTGAAGGTTTGATTGCCTTTGGAATTGAATAATTCCACCACTCCATTGAGATGCACTTGGTAAATAATGAAAGGACCTATCCACCTTGACTTGAGCTTCCCGGGAAAGATGTGGAGCCTTGAGTCATAGAGTAGGACTCTTTGGCCTTCCTTGAATTCTTTGTTGGAGATTAGCTGATCATGCCTCCTTTTCATCCTCTGTTTTGCAACTTTGGAATTAAGGTAAGCATCATTTCTTAATTCCTCCATCTCATTAAGGTCTAAGCACCTTTTTGCCCCTGCTCTGATCAAGTCCATGTTCAACTGCTTGATTGCCCACCAAGCCTTATATTCAACCTCCATAGGGAGATGGCATGCTTTGCCATAAACTAGATGATAGGGAGACATACCAAGAATGGTCTTATAAGCGGTCCTATAAGCCCATAATGAATCCAGGAGCTTAATAGACCAATCCTTCCTATTCACATTCACCACCTTCATCAGTATATTCTTGATTTCCCGGTTGGCTAACTCAACTTGGTCACTTGTTTGAGGGTGATAAGGTGTAGTTACCTTGTGCTTGACCCCATATTTGGCTAGAAGAGTCTCAAAAGGCTTGTTGCAAAAGTGGGTTCCTCCATCACTGATAATGGCCTTAGGCACTCCAAATCTTGAAAAGATGTTCTCCTTGAGAAATTTGAGAACCACTTTATGATCATTGCTCCTACATGGGATTGCTTCTACCCACTTAGAGACATAATCCACTCCCACCAAAATGTAGGAGTGTCCAAATGACATTGGAAATGGTCCCATGAAGTCTATCCCCCAAACATCAAAGACATCCACTATCAAGATGGGTTCAAGGGCATCATATTCCGGCGTGTTAGCTTCCCTAGCTTTTGACACCGATCACATCCCTTGCACATAGAGTGGGCATCCTTGAAAAGAGAGGGCCACCAAAAACCTGATTGGACCACTCTCATGGTTGTTTTCTGGGAAGCAAAATGACCTCCACATGCACTATCATGACAATGGGATAGAATTCCTGATTGCTCTTGTTCAGGAACACATTTCCTTATGATTTGATCCGCACAATATTTGAAGAGAAAAGGTTCCTCCCAATAATAGGCATGGATCTTAGCAAAGAAATGCTTCTTGTCTTGGGTACTCCACTCACTTGGAACTTCTCTAGTAACCAAGTAATTTGCAATGTGAGAATACCATGGAGCTACCTCTATTGACATGGGAGACTCCTCAGGGAAGTCATCATTGATAGGTAGACCATGTGAGTCATGTGCTATCACAAGTCTTGACAAGTGGTCAGCTACCACATTTTCTACTCATTTTTTATCCCGGATTTGGAGATTGAATTCTTGAAGCAAAAGGATCCATCTTATCAATCTTGCCTTGGCATCTTGTTTGGTTAGCAAGTACTTCAAAGTAGAATGGTCAGTGAACACCACTATAAAGAACCCTACCAAATAGGCATGAAACTTATCCAAGGCAAAAACTACTGTCAACAACTCCTTCTCAGTAGTTGTGTAGTTCCTTTGAGCCTCATTCAAAGTTTTGCTTGCATAGTAAATCACATAGGGCTTTCCATCTTCTCTTTGCCCCAAAACAGCCCCCATAGCAAGATCACTTGCATCACACATTACCTCAAAAGGTAATTTCCAATTTGGGGCTCTCACTATTGGTGCAGTTGTGAGGAATTGCTTCAGTTCCTCAAAACTCTTCTGACATTTCTCATCCCACACAAACTTGGCATCCTTTACCAAGAGTTCACAAAGAGGTTTTGAGATTTTTGAGAAATCCTTAATGAACCTCCTATAGAACCCGACATGTCCTAGGAATTGCCTAATTCCTTTAACATTTGTGGGAGGTGGCAACTTAACAATTAGCTCCACTTTTGCCTTATCTACCTCAATGCCATTCTTGGAGATTATATGTCCTAAGACAATTCCTTGTTGTACCATAAAATGGCACTTCTCCCAATTTAGCACTAGGTTTTTCTCAATACATCTTTGGAGAACAACTTCTAAATGCAACAAACACTCCTTATAAGAACCTCCATATACAGTGATGTCATCCATGAAGACTTCCATGATGCGCTCCACCATATCACTGAAGATGCTTAGCATACATCTTTGGAAAGTTGTAGGTGCATTACATAGACCAAAGGGCATCCTCCTATAGGCAAAAGTACCAAAGGGGCAAGTGAAGGTTGTCTTTTCTTGATCTTCCAAATCAATCTCTATTTGGAAGTACCCCGAGTAACCATCCAAAAAACAGTAGAAAGGATGCCCTGAGACTTTCTCAAGGAATTGGTCCATGAAAGGCAATGGGAAATGGTCCTTCCTAGTCAATGAATTCAACCTCCTGTAGTCTATACACACCCTCCATCCTGAGGTAAGATGTGTAGAGACTTCCTCCCCTTTCTCATTCTGGATCACAGTAATTCCAGATTTCTTTGGGACTACTTGGGTTGGGCTCACCCACAAGCTATCTGAAATGGGATATATGATCCCTACTTGAAGTAGCTTCAGAACTTCACCCCTTACCACCTCTTGCATGTGAGGATTCAACCTCCTCTGGGGCTGCCTCACTGGTTTTGCATCTTCCTCCATGTAGATATGGTGGGTGCATACCAAAGGGCTAATCCCTTTTAGATCAGAAATTTTCCATCCAATGGCTTTTTTGCATTTTCTGAGGACTCCCAAGAGACTATCCTCTTGATCACTTGTGAGAGTTGAAGAAACCACCACTGGACATTTCTCATCTTCCTCCAAATATGCATACTTTAAATCAATAGGAAGTGGCTTCAAAACAAGCTTTGGAGGGTCCTCCGTAGCTGCTCCTTGTGAGTCCTCCTTATTGAACAGTGGTAAGATCTCTTCCCGTCTCCTCCAAGGAGACACGATGGCTAACACATCAGAGGGTTCAGGTAACCCTTCTTCAAGCACTCCAAGGCTTTCGTTCAAGCTCTCTTCTAAATTCTTGTCACAATGCTCTTCAACCAAAGTATTGATCAAGCACACCTCCTCCAATCCTTCCTCCTCTTCTGAGTGAAGATGCCTCTTGCATAGGTGGAATATGTTTAATTCCAAGGTTATGTTTCCAAATGTGAGCTACATCACCCCATTCCTACAATTGATGATGGCATTGGAGGTAGCTAGGAAAGGTCTCCCAAGGATGATTGGCACATAATTTGCTTCCTTAACAGTGGGATCAGTATCAAGCACCACAAAATCCACAGGATAATAGAATTTGTCCACTTGAACTAGAACATCCTCTATCACCCCCATTGGGATTTTGACCGACCTATCAGCTAAGGAGAGAGTGATGGTTGTGGCTTCAATCCTCCAAGTCCCAGTTGCTTATACACAGAGTATGGGAGCAAATTCACACTTGCCCCCAAGTCTAGTAAAGCCTTCTCCACATGTGTCCCTCCAATGTTGACTAAAATGGTGGGACATCTCGGATCTTTGTACTTAACTGGAGACTTACACTGAATGATGGCACTTACTTGCTCAGTGAGGAATGCCTTCTTTGACACAATTAACCCTCTCTTGACCGTGCACAAGTCCTTTAAAATTTTTGCATATGTTGGGACTTGCTTGATCATGTCAAGTAAGGGTATATTCACCTTCACTTGTCGCAAAACTTCAAGAATTTCTGATGAATTCTTAATTCCCTTCTTTCCATGTAAAGCTTGAGGAAAAGGGGGAGGCATATGTTTCTTCATCATATCCTCTTTAATCACTATCCTTGGCTCTTCTGCAATGCTTGATTTAGATGCATTTTTCTTCCCACTCTTTTCTTCTTGGTTATTGCTCTCTTTAACCAAGGTTCTCCTTGACATGAGTTGTTCATCTTGCCTTACCTTAGGCAAGGGTTGATCAACCCCCTTCCCACTCCTCAAGGTGATCACAACTTTGACCTCCCTCAACTTTGAAGACTCCCCATCTTGGGTTTCAACTTCATGAACACCCTTTGGATTTTGGCTTGGTTGAGAGGGAAACTTTCCTTTCTCATTCACTGTGTTGAGGTTGGTAAGCCTAGAGATGGAGTATTGAATATTATCTATCTTCTGAGATAGATCATTTTGCATCCCATCCATTCTCTTAATTTGATAACTCTCAACATTTTCAATCTTTTGGTGCAATTGGGAGTTGATTGCCTTTTGTTCACCCACAAAGTCACCCATGACTTTACTTAGGTTCACAATGGCTTGCTCCACTGAAGAGGTTTGTTGAGGTGCTTGGGTTTGGGCTTGTGGTTGGTATGGAGGAGGCCTTGGTTTCCAAGAAAAATTTGGACGGTTTCTCCAACTTGAATTATAGGTGTTTCCATAAGGTGCATTGTTGTTGGGCCTAAATTGCCCCACAACATTGGCTTGATCACCTAACATCTCCCTCACAGCTGGGATGGTTGGGCACTCATCTACCACATGATCACATGATTGGCAAATGGTGCATGGCATGACATGGGCTTGTGTCTCGGAAATGGCTTGGACTTCATGCATTTTTTTCAACTCAAGTTCTTCCAACCTCCTTGCCATTGTTGCCACCTTAGCTTTCATGTCCATGTCCTCACTTAACATGTACATTCCACCTTTTGGATTTATAGGAGCTTTCATCCTTCCCATTTCTCTTGAGTTGGGCTCATCCCATCCTCTTGATACCTCAGATACATAACTTAAAAAGTCCATGGCTTCTTCCGGATTCTTACTCAATAAATCTCCCCCACACATGGTTTCAAGAATTTGCTTCATGGAGGAAGACATCCCATCATAAAAATAGCTCACCAAGAGCCATGTATCAAAGCCATGATGAGGACAAGCATTGATGGCCTCCATATACCTTTCCCAACATTCATAGAACTTCTCATTTTCTTTGGCAGAAAAGTTTGAGATTTGTCTCTTCAACCCATTGGTCCTATGGGTGAGGAAAATTTTCTTCAAAAATTCGGCCTGAAGATCAACCCAATTCCTTATGCTCCTTGTCCTTAAAGAGTTAAGCCATATTTTTGCCTTGTCCTTCAAAGTAAAAGGGAATAGCTTGAGTCTCATCAAGTCTATTGAAGCTCCTCCCTCTCTAAAAGTATTGCACACCTCCTTAAACTCCTTGATGTGGGCATATGGGTTCTCACTCTCCATTTCATGGAAATTTGGTAGGAGGGGCACAATATGAGGCCTTATAATCAGCTTCTCAAGAGGAGGTACGATGCATGAGGGTGCACTCATCCTTGGTGGGTGATTACTACCCAAAAAGTGCTATTTTGCGCCTTTAATTCATTATGTTTTAAGCACTTTTGTGTAGTAGTTCTCCATTTTTATTCCAATTGGCATGTTAAGGACCTAGCAATGACTTCTAATCATATTTCTAGCTAGTTTTAGTGTTTTGACAGCTTTTTGGATCATTAAAACAAGCCAAGCAAAGGAGAGAAGCAAAGAGGAAAATAGAGGACAACAGCTTTAGTCTTCCTTCACACTTTTGGAGCACTTTCCGAAGTCCATTTTCTACATTTTATATACCATTTCAAAGCTCAGGAAGTCAAGAATCTAACGCTTCAAACCTTGTACGATTTGGAGCTGAAATGAGGAAGTTACAGCCATTGGAAACCAATCACTCCAAGCTGAAGGAAGAATTTTGCACGGCTGCGAAATCACCCTTTTGCTGCGAAATGATTTCGCGGCCATTTTGCACAGTGCTGTGGAATTTCTCCTGAAGTTTCTCGATATTTGAGACTGACACTTTTGAATATTTTGCTTCAGATTTTTGATGTCTAAATCCCCATTTTCTCCTTGTAACCCACCAATTATAGGATTCCTTAGTTATTAAGTTTGGAAAAGGGGTGAATAACCTCAGATATTTTGTTTTGTAATTTTCTTTATATATAGCTCTCGGGAGCTTGTTCTCGAAAGCATCCTTTGTACAAATTTGCAAGGAAGTAAAATACAGAGCACTTGCTCTGTTTCTTTTTCATATTTTTGTTTTCTCGTTCTTTTCATTTCTAGCCAACCAAACTCTGAGGATTTTTCCTCAGAGGATGAGAGGCTAGGCTCTTCGTCTCTTGGAGTGAAGAAAGCCGGGTAAGTTTTCTCATGCATAAATTGGAAGTTTTGTTGTTTTAGTTTTTAATGAAGAGAAAGAGTGACCCGTTAATGGTTTTTATCTTTTTAGTTAACTTAAAACGTCTTTAAATCACCTGGGCCAACACTTGGTAAGGCAAGTGATCTCCGTCCATGGAGATTCACTAGTTTACCCCTTGCGAGCCTCTGGGAAGTGACTTGAAGGTAGGATTTTCTAGAATAGCCAACACTTGGTAAGCTTTTGGACTCCAAGGAGACATCCATTAGTTATCTCTTGCGAGCTTTTGACGGGTAATCCAAGGTTAAAGATCACCTTGAATGGCAAGTGCTAGGTGAGAGGTATGAGCCATTGCAAGGTGCATTAGTGAGAGGGATTTAGTGTTTGAACCCATTAATGGGAAACATCTATACAACACCGGTTGGAGAAGGAACTATATGTTAATTCTCTAATGCGAGGAAAAGAAACAAGTGACCGGAACTCTCCTTTTTGTATGAGGAATCTGAGCCTAGTGATCTGAAACTCCAAGAAACACTTTTCTTTGTAAGTAAAATCAGTTACTATTTTTGGTTAGTTTAAAACCGAACCTTTTTCATTCAAACATCTTTATGTTTTCTTTTAAAGCTAACCTTGAAATGAAAAGGCACCAATTCAGCTTTGAATTAATATCATTTGCAAAGTGAAAACCCATCCCAGTGAACGATCCTAGAGCCACTATGCTATAGTAGCTTTGTCTTTGATACCTTAGTATATGGTGTAATAGGTTATAAATTTTGTTGATTACTCCCTCAGTCAAGGAGCACCAACTGGACACGAATCAGCTGAGACACCAATTGGGCACGAATCAATGGGTGCATCCTATCCCTCATGGATAGATATGCATTTGGATTACCCCCTTGACCGTGTTGAGAATTCTGATCCTCTTGTGGAGGGTCCATGATGTTTACATAGATATCCAACTCTGTGTCTTGAGGATTCTCTATCCTTACTAGTCTTCCCTCTTGGTCCTAAATCCAACAGGGCATGCACAAGTTACAACTTCCCTGAAAACAAAACAAAGACATCAAAAACAAAAGAAAGCTAGAAGAAAGTTAAGGTTAGAAAGAAAATGAAAGTAAACTTAACAAAAGGAATTCTACAATTAAAAGAAAGGAAATGAAGTTAGTGAAAAAGGAATTCACCAAACTTGTGATGGAAATCACAAGTAGCCTCTAAAAAGTTGTATCACTGTATCGTGGCACCATCCCCGGCAACGGCGCCATTTTGTGTGCATAAAAGCTCGATTCATATAAGAGGTTTAAGGGTGTAATTTTTTAGTGATAGTGCATCATCTAAGTCCCTTTTTCTTTGTGAATGTAGATCAATTTGATCAAACCATGTAAATGATTATGTTTGTTTTCTTTTACTGCACTATTGATTGAATTTTTGTTAGTTTCTACATATCACATCTTGTTATTTGTTTTTTTTTCTATAAGAAAGTTTAACAAACAATTTGACTAGAACTTATATTATACATAACCAAATTAATAACATTATTTTTTTTTATCTTGTTCTAATTTTAATGAATAAAAATTGGTTTTAGAATGAAGGAAATATTTTAAAAATTAAAAAGTTGGACAACAATATACCTTTGATATCCTTCTATAATATTGTTTGGATGAACCATAAAGTATCCAAATACCAAATTGATTCGTGCCCAGTTGGGTATTTTAATAAAAAATATTTATAAATCCTATGACCTTATGCTGGCGTAGCAAAGCTACTATAGTATAGCAGCTCTAGGGTCGAACTCTGGGATGGGTTTTCACTCTACCAGTGATAGACTCAAGATTAGTAATTGAGTCTGATGATTTCCTTTGTCAAAAACTTAAAGTTTAAAAGAAAATAAAATTTGTTTTGAAAGTGGTGTTTGGAACTAAACTAACATAGAACTAGGTAAAAATGGAAGAAAGAAAGTCTGCCGGAGCTAAAGGTTGCTAGGATCAAGTTCAGAATGCAAAGCGGGAAAATCCGGATTTTTCTTCTCGTATTGGGGACAACAACATAAAGGATGGTTGTTTCCCGAACCGGTATAGGTTTAACAATGAAGATTTAATCCATAAAAAGTCAATAGAAATGGTAGTCAAGTTCCATTAATGGCTTTAGACACTATGGGTCTTCACCTTGAGCCACTTTCTAATGGCTCGTACATGATAACTAATGGTCTTATGTGAATCTAGCAATAAGTATCCACAGAGACCTAAAAGCTTATCATGTATTGGCCATTCAAAGTGATTCTAAGGGATTTAAAGCAAAATTTTAAATTTAAAAGCCATTTATGAACTCCAACTACCTGTATTTAATGCACGAGAGTTTTCCACTTTTGCATCTGGACTTTTCACCTAGCTTCCTTCACTCCAAGAAACCAAAGGTTTAGCCTCTCATCCTCTGGGAAAACATCCTCAAAGGTTGTTTGGCTTCCAAGAAAAAGAAAATAGAAGAGAGAAAAGGAAAGCAAAGAGAGCTCTGTATTTCTCCTTCCAAAACTATACAAAAGTTGGTCTCCTCGAACAAGCTCCCCCGAGAGAGTTTTTTAAGTGTTTACAAGAGAGTTTATATAGGAAGGTAATTTACCCTTTCTTGAATACTTCCTAGCTAAGGAATTACATGAGTGGCTGAATACAAGGAGAAAATGGAGATTTAGACACAAAATATCAGAAGAAAAAGAGTCGGTGCACAAATATCCCAGTTTCGCACGTTGCATGGTGACTTGCGAAAATTTCGTAAGTTGATTTCGCAACTTAGAATCCACTTTTGCATGTTGAGATCCAAGTTCGCAAGTTGCAAAATCACTTTCGCATGTTGGGCTTCACCGCGACTACACAGCTGCCATCCACTTTAAATTTCACACGTTGAAGTTCCAATTTCGCAAGGTGCGAAATTGTCCATCAGCTTGATGCAGTTGTCTTCCGAAGGCCATATCTTCCTCATTTAAGCTCCAAACAGTACATGGTTTGAAGAGTTGGATTCTTGACTTCCTAAGCTTTGAAATGGTATATAGCATGTAGAAAATGGACTTCGGGAAGTGCTCCAAAAGTGCGAAGGAAGACTGCAGCTGCTGTCCTCTGTTTTCTTCACTCTGTTTTCCTCTCTCCTTTGCTCTTTCCTTGCATGCTTTGAACGACTAAGGCAAAGGACTATGAGGCTCAAAAGCTTGGTTTCTTCATGAATTTCAGCTTCCAAAAGCTTTGCCATGAACTATATACAGCTCTCCCTCATTCTTAAATTGCTTTGGTGAGCAAAAAGCTATCAAAAACACCAAAACTTAACACAATTTGATTAGAAACGATTGCAAGGGTCCCTAACATGCCAATTGAGTTAAAAGGTAATAATTACTACTCAAGGGTGTTTAAAAGAGCTAATTACAAGCTACAAAATATCATGTTTTGAGTATTAATCACAAATAAAAGCATTATATAAGGAACATAAGAGATAAAATGTCCACAAATTTCTCAATAAAAGATAAAATAAGCATCCAAAGAACATAAGTAATCATCAAAAAAAGAAAAAAAAAAACCTATTACATCCCAAAATCTATCATAGAATGAAGGACATGCATAGCTATTTGCATTCAATCATGCTAATATGGCAAGGACAAGAGTCGAAGTCCTACAATTAACACAAAGTAAAAATTAGTGTTCATCGATTTGAAAAAATCTTTCTAGTTAGTTGCATGAAAAGAAAATTTGCATTATCATTCTTTATTTATAAAGTATATCCCAAGAATATGTAAAGGCCTACTTTTCTTTGAGAATTGTTGGCCTTAAAAAACAAGTACAAATGAAAGAGAGAGAGAGAATGGGAGAATTGTACCATTTAGTTTTGAAGACTCCTATATAATCTAGCCATATTTATTGCTACAATCACATAGAGCCAATCTTTTATTTTAGTCAAGGACCGGAAATAAGCATATCTCCATTGGTTTTTGAGTAGTAAAGTTCCACACACTCCCCAAAATCCAACAATGAATCCAAGAACAGTGCTAACATAAAACCACATGTTATTTCCATCTTGCTGAATTTTGTCTTCAATGCTATGAGTGAGAGAATCTTGCTTTATTTTTATCTTCACGAAACTTTTTCATAAGAGGCAGTCCACAAAGGGCAGGATTTCCCTTGTAAGAATCAATATTGAAGATTTGAAGTTGAGTACCTTGTGGAATTTTATCAGACAAGTTGTTGTTGAAGAGATCCAAGACACTTAGACCACTCATTTCAACAAGGCTACTTGGAATTTCACCAAAGAGTTGATTTTGAGACAAATCAAGAACCTTCAATGATTTCAATTGACCAATTCTTGCAGGGATCAATCTAGTCAAATTGTTCCTTGATAAGTTTAATTAAACTTATCCTAGAAGATCAATTACTTATCTTGGAATTTCCCCTGATAGCTTGTTACCTAAAAGATCAATACTCTTTACAAGTCCAAGAGTATTTTTATACTCAAATTCTCTTCTTTTCCATTTAACAAATGCCCTATCAACATAAGAGGCATTCTCAGGTGTCTTTCCACCTATATGGTATTGAACACCACCAAAAGGTCCAAATGAATAATTATGAGCAATGACCAAGCTCTCTTTCTTAGTCATGGCAGTGAAACTACCAAGACATCTTGGTATAGCACCTAACATGTTGTTACTAGAGAGGTCCAATATTTGAATATTTTTCAATTGGCATAGCTCTGGAGATATACCTCCACTGAATCCATTAGATCCTAGGTTTAGAACAAACAGATTTGGGAGGCTTCCTCCAATCCATTTTGGCATTTTTCCTAATAACCTATTTTTTGCCAAATCAATAAGCTTCAAACTTGTACAATTCTTAAAAGATAAATACAATTCTCCTGTTAAATTGTTGTTGCGCAAATGTAGACTTTGAATTGATCGCAAGGAGCAAAATGAATTTGGAATTTTCCCAGAAAATCTATTATTTTCCAAATTAAGAACTACCAAGCTTTCCCACTGCACCCCACAATTGGGCAGCCCTCCCGTCAATGAGTTGTTTGAGAGGTCAAGTAGAAGTAACTGCTCACCAACTGTACATAATAAAGAAATGGACCCCGATAACTTGTTATTGGAGAGATCCAACCATCACATGTCATAATGAAGTTGTGGTATTGAACCGTCAAAACAGTTTGAGCTCATATTTATGTTAGAAAAAGAATCAAATTTTGATGATAAATTCGGTAAGGTCCCTTTGATCCAATTGTTGGAAATACTCAAGGCATAGACAGTTGAGGTTACATTCCAAAACCAGTCTGGGAGGACATTTGAAATTTCAGAATTAGAGATATCAAGCTCTCTCAACAAGTTTTGAGTACGAAGCCAACTAGGAAAACGAGGTCCCAATTTGCAGGAGGCTAATCATAGAGAATCCAGTTGAAATGGAGGAACCCACTCCAAGCTCATGTTGAAAGTGAGAGAGTTGGAAGATAAGTCTAAATAGAGCAATTGGGATAGATTAAAGAGATGGCCTTCAGAGATAGTACATTGCAATGAATTTGAGGCAATATCCAAGGATAGAAGGTTGGCCAGCTGTCCAACACTTTCAGGTAAAGTTCCATTTAGTTGATTAAAATCAAGATGTAACTCTGTCAAGGATGAAAATCCAATGTGAGTAGGAACCGATCCACTGAACTGGTTATCCGATAAAGACAGAGTCTCTAATGTGTCATTTGCACAGGCCACAAAGTCTAGTGCAAGCTATCCAGAGATATTGTTTCTATCCAACTCTAATGCTTTTAAGTTACATAAATTACTCAATGATTTTGGAATCTCACCTTGAAGATGATTCTGAGAGAGATAAGAGTTTTTCAAGAGAAACCATGTTCCCAACTGTATCTGGAATGGAGCCCTGCAGGTGATTGTGAGAGAGATCAAGATGTGAAAGTAAAACCATCTTCCCAACTGTATCTGAAACTGAGCCCTGCAGTTGATTGCCAGAGAGATCAAGATGTGAAAGTAAAACCATCTTCCCAACTGTGTCTGGAATTGAGCCCTGCAGTTGATTGCAAGAGAGATGAAGATGTGAAAGTAAAACCATCTTCCCAACTATATTTGGAATTGAGCCCCGCAGTTGATTGTCGGAGAGATCAAGATATGCAAGCGAACCCATGTCTCCAATTGTATCCGGAATTTCATCATCAAGTTCACTCTAGTGGAGATCAAGATATGCAAGGGAACTCATGTTCCCAAAAGCATATTTCTGAATCGAACCATTTAAATCACTGAAAGAGAGATCAAGATGAAGGAGGGTGGTACTAAAATTGAGCAGCCATGGGTATATTGAAGAAGTGAGATAATTCCTAGAGAGATCAAGGAAAACAAGAGGGGCGGAGGAATTCCCATGGGAAAGAGACGAAATGGTGAGTGGAGGGATGGAAGGGAGACTACACAGTCGCAACTCCAAGTGAATGAGAGAAAGGAGTATATTAATTGCTTATGACCAGTGGATGGCTTCACTAAGGTCGACAGAACTCAGGTCAAGGTGTCTTAAAGAAGAAAAACGAGAAAGCCACTCAAGGTTCCCAGAATTCAAATAATTAGCACTGAGATCAAGGGAAAGCAAGTTGGAAAGATTTCCCAGTTGAGTGGGAACAGTTTGAGTGAAATTGGCATCAGAGAGATTGAGGTACTGCATTCTGTTGAGCGAACCAAGGAATGGAGGTATGCTACTCCCTTCAAAATCATTAAAGCTGAGATCTAAATGAGTCAAATGCTCCAATTCAAGCAGCGAAGGACTTGTCTCACCTCTTAGAGACTGGTACTCATAAGTATTTTCAAACCAAGGGGCTTGAAGATGAAGCATGATGATGTGACCTGATTGGTTACTACACTGGACTCCTCTCCATTGACAACAATCTCTGTTGTCGTCTCCCCAAGAAGAAAGAAGGCTAGAGTCATCCGCAAGGCCATGTTTGAAGTGAAGGAGAGCTTGTCTCTCCCTCTCTATGCACCTTGTAACTTTCCCCAGGCCAGGTTTGGCACATAGCAGCAAAAGCACAAGAAGCTAAGAAGGTCTTGAAAGGACAATCTCTGTTGTAATACAAGAGAGGCTTTGCAACTACTGTTCTTTTCTTATGAATTCCCACAACACCAAGCACTCACATATATATAGTATCTGTTTTTGCCTGGTAAGTTTGACTCTACCATATGAACGCAATACCTGGTAAGTTCGACATTTGCGGATTCTACTTTTTTCTTAATGTGGATAAATCATATTGAAAAGTGCGGTAGCGTCTTCCGGAGTTCAGTTCAGCACTATTAAAAGTTATATATATATTTTCTTTTTCTTTTTTTATGGTTAAGAAGTTGTCTCAAATAGAGCTTAAATCTCATTAAGTTTCATTTGAATTTGTAGCTTTTATTCATTGAAGAGTCAAATTCATAACAATTTGTATTAGAAAAGTATAGAAGGCAATATAAAAATTCTCTTAACCAATTATATAAATTCTTATTAAACCTTAGAAGAAAGCTTTTTAGCTTCTTATATTATTAGTGTTGAAGGATTTGTTAAGTTAATTGAAATTCTAGAAAATCTCCAATTTTATTAATTACAAATGTTTCATTTTCCTATGCATGATGGCTTTAAGCTCAGCTTATGTAAATTCATTAACACATCTTGATCCAAAATCAAATTTAATTAATATTTAATGACAAATGTTTTATAAATTGACAAGTTATTAAAGGTGTGTGAATGAGGGATTTTTAGCTTTCCACTTTTATTGACTAAAAATAATTACAAATCTTTCATCTCTTATTTTAAGTTATGGTTCAAACTTCTTTACAAGGAAAAACACATTAATTGAGACATCTTTACAAACTAGGGGGAAAAAAATTGATTGCATCATTTACTTTAATTTCCAACAAACTTAATTATGACATGATTATTAATATTTTTTTATAGGAAATTGAAGGAAAAAATTAAAATAGAAAAGAAATGGGATAGAAAGAATAAAAGTTGAGAACAAAAAATTCTATTAAAATGTTTACAAGATTACGAGGAAATGAAATGAAAAGGAATTGATTGATTCAACGTGTTTAGAAATTGTGAGCAAATATTTATGTTTACCATAAAGAAAGTAATAATTGTACCCATTTTTTTCTCTATACACCTACTTTTCTTTGTTTCTTTTCAAATGAGGCTGGTGTACAAAGAGGAAAGATAGCCTTGAAGAAGGCATAATTGTATCTTAGAGGATTTGAGATAGAGATGGCAATGGGACAAATTTTTCTTAGTACTTGCCTTGTTCCTAATGGGATGAGTTTGAAAGAAGCACGAACAAGTTAGGGATGAGCTTAGATATTTATTTATTTATTTATTTATTTGTTTTGTAAAAAGCAAAAAAAAAAAAAAAAAAAAAACCTAGGTTTGATTTAGAATGGGTTTGGGTATTGTCTTCTCTTGTCTTGCTCTACCCTGAATATATGTATAATTAAATAAGTAATAATTCAACCTTTTTTATCCTTTTTAATACATCTAAAATAATATAAAAAATCTCATAAGAATAATTTATAAAATAATAACATTTATTCATTTATAAACTATAATTGTTTTGAAATAAAAAAATAAAATATAAACTAAATAAAGTCGGGTACATGTATAAGAAATTTCCCTATTCACTTTATCCATTTAAGGTTTATTTCTTATTTTGTTATGGGAATGGAAATTGATTTAAATAATCAAGGCAAAATCGGGATAGGGTTGATCAACTCCAAACCCACCTAGTTGTCATCCCTAATTTGAGATTTATTTTTCAAAACCTAAGGTACAATAAAAATTTATACTACCCTACCATACCTAGATTCTCTAAAATGAAATAAAATTTGATTTCATTTAGTTATTTTCATTTTCCCTTTTTAAACATAACAAGTAAATATTCAAATCTATTTTTTTATAAAAAAAATATACATAATTTTTTAAAAAAAGAAAAACATAATATTTTTATTTATAAATTATATATTTTTTGGCATAATTGAAAATTTAAAATAATGCAATTGAGAACTTTTAACCCAAGCATGCATGTATGGGAATTCACTTTTCTACATCGTTCTACCTCATTTTGCGGTTGGGAAAGTTATGAGGATGTATTTGGAAAATAGGGTAGGTCAAGAGGGGATGACCACCTTGTTGACATCCCTAATAATACATTTTCATATGTTTAAAACTTTAATCAAGTTAGGGTTTTATGCATTATGCAAGAGTTGTTCATTCAATGAGTGAAGTCAACCCACTAAGATGTCTCTAGAAAATAAAAGATAAGAAAGAGAGATTACACTATCTTTAACTTTAATTTTCTAACAAATATGGTAATGGTAAAGCCTTCATTCAATGAGTCGAGTCAATTCACTAAGATGTGTCTACAAAATACAAGACATACCCACGCATAGCTTTAATTCCATTTCTACAAAATAAATTTATCTATCCACCTTATCCATTTAAGGTTTATTTCCTTTATTTTTTATTTTTTTATGGGAATGGAAATTGATTTAAATAATTAGGGCAAGGTCGGGATAGAGTTGATCGACTCCAAACCCACCTTGTTGTCATCCCTAATTTGAGATTTTATTTTTCAAAACCTAAGATGTACAATCAAAATTTATACTACCCTACCATACCTAGATTCTATATAAAATGAAATAAAATTTGATTTAATTTAGTTATTTTCATTTTCCCTTTTTAAACATATAAAGTAAACATTCAAATCTACCATTTATAAAAATATAAAAACAAAATTGTTAAAACCATAATTTTTTTTATTTATAAATTTTTTTTTTTTAGTTTAATTGAAATTTTAAAATAATGCAATTGAGAATTTTTAACCCAAGCATGTATGGGAATTCACTTTCTACATCGTTCTACCTCATTTTGCGGTTGGGAAAGTGATGAGAATGTATTTCAAAAATAAGGTAGGTAAAGAGGGATGACCACCTTGTTGACATCCCTAATAATACGTTTTCATATGTTTAAAAGTTTAATCAAGCTAGTTTTTTAGGTATTATGCAAGTGGTATTACTTCAATGAGTCAAGCGAATCCATTAAGATGTATCAAGAAAATAGAAGATAAGAAAGAGAGATTACACTATCTTTAGCTTTAATTTTCTAACAAATATGGTAATAGAAAGCCTTCATTCAAGGAGTCAAGTCAATTCATTGAGACGTGTCTACAAAATACAAGACATACCCATGCTTAGGTTTAATTCCATTTCTACAAAAGAAATTTCTCTATTCACCTTATCCATTTAAGGTTTATTTCTTTAATTTTTTTTAAAATTTTTTTATGGGAATGGAAATTGATTTAAATGATTAGGGCAAGGTCGGGATAGGGTTGATAGACTCCAAACTCACCTTGTTGTCATCCCTAATTTTAGATTTTATTTTTCAAAACCTAAGGTACAATCAAAATTTATATTACCCTACCATACCTATATTCTATATAAAATGAAATAAAATTTGATTTAATTTAATTATTTTCATTTTCCCTTTTTAAACATATAAAGTAATATTCAAATCTACTTTTTATAAAAATATACATAAAATTTTTTGTTAAAAATATAATTTTATATATATAGTATAATTGAATATTTAAAATAATGCAATTGAGAATTTTTAACCCAAGCATGTATAGGAATTCACTTTTCTACATCGTTCTACCTCATTTTGCGGTTAGGAAAGTGATGAGAATATATTTGGAAAATAGAGTAGGTCAAGAGGGGATGGCCACTTTATTGACATCCCCAATAATAAGTTTTCATACGTTTAAAACTTTAATCAAGTTATTTTTTTATGCATTATGCAAGTGCTGTTAATTCAATGAGTCAAGTCAATCCACTAGATGTGTCTAGAAAAAAAAAGATAAGAAAGAGAGATTACACTATCTTTAGCTTTAATTTTCTAACAAATATGGTAATAGTAAAGCCTTCATTCAATGAGTCAAGTCAATTTACTAAGACGTGTTCACAAAATGCAAGACACACCCACACTTAGCTTCATTTCTACAAAAGAAATTTCTCTATTCACCTTATCCATTTAAGTTTTATTTCTTTTATTTTTTATTTTTTGTGGGAATGGAAATTGATTTAAATAAGGGAAAGGTCGGGATAGGGTTGATCAAGTCCAAACCCACCTTGTTGTCATCCCTAATTTTAGATTTTATTTTTCAAAACCTAAGGTACAATCAAAATTTACACAACCCTACCAGACCTAGATTCTATCTAAAATGAAATAAAATTTGATTTAATTTAGTTATTTTCATTTTCCCTTTTTAAACATACAAAGTAAATATTCAAATCTACTTTTTATAAAAATATACATAAATTTTTTGTTAAAAACATAATATTATTATTTGTAAACTATATATATTTTTTAGTATAATTGAAAATTTATAATAATGCAATTGAGAATTTTTAACCCAAGCATGTATGGGAATTCACTTTTCTACATCGTTCTATCTCATTTTGCGATTGGGAAAGTGATGAGAATGTAGTTGGAAAATAGGGTAGGTCAAGAGGGGATGACCACTTTGTTGACATCCCTAATAATACGTTTTCATATGTTTAAAACTTTAATCAAGTTAGGTTTTTATGCATTATGCAAGTGCTGTTAATTAATTTAGTCAAGTCAATCCACTAAGATCTGTTTAGAAAATAGAAGATAACAAAGAGAGATTACACAATCTTTAACTTTAATTTTCTAACAATATGGTAATAGTAAAGCCTTTATTTAATGAGTCAATTCAATTCACTAAGACGTGTCTACAAAATACAAGATATACCTACGGTTAGCTTTAATTCCATTTCTACAAAAGAAATTTCTCTATTCACCTTATCCATTTAAGGTTTATTTTTTTTATTTTTTTTATTTTTTTATTTTTGTGGGAATGGAAATTGATTTAAATAATTAGGGCAAGGTCAGGATAGGGTTGATAGACTCTAAACTCACCGTGTTGTCATCCCTAATTTGAGATTTTATTTTTCAAAACCTAAGGTATAATCTAAATTGATACTACCCTACCATACCTAGATTCTATATAAAATGAAATAAAGTTTGATTTAATTTAGTTATTTTTATTTTCCCTTTTCAAACATATAAAGTAAATATTCAAATCTACCTTTTATAAAAATATAAATAAATTTTTTTGTTAAAAACATATTTTTTTTTATCTATAAATTATTTATTTATTTTTTTGTATAATTGAAATTTTAAAATAATGCAATTGAGAATTTTTAACCCAAGCATGGAAGGGAATTCACTTTTCTACATCATTCTACCTCATTTTGCAGTTGGGAAAGTGATGAGAATGTATTTGGAAAATAGAGTGGGAAAGAGAGGATGACCACCTTGTTGACATCCCTAATAATACATTTTCATATGTTTAAAATTTTAATTAAGTTAGGTTTTTATGCATTATGCAAGTGTTGTTAATTCAATGAGTAAAGTCAATACACTAAGATGTGTCTAGAAAATAGAAGATAAGAAAGAGAGATTACACTATCTTTAGCTCTAATTTTCTCACAAATATGGTAATAATAAAGCCTTCATTCAATGAGTCAAGTCAATTCACTAAGACGAGTCTACAAAATACAAGACATATCTACACTTACTTTAATTCCATTTCTACAAAAGAAATTCTCTATCCACCTTATCCATTTAAGGTTTATTTCTTTTATTTATTTTTTATTTTTTTATGGAAATGGTAATTGATTTAAATAATCAGGGCAAGGTTGGGATAGTGTTGATCACTCCAAACCCACCTCGTTGTCATCCCTAATTTGAGATTTTATTTTTCAAATTCTAAGGTACAATCAAAATTCATAGTACCCTACTATCCCTAGATTCCATATAAATGAAATAAAATTTGATTTAATTTAGTTATTTCCATTTTCCTTTTTTAAACATATAAAGTAAATATTCAAATCTACCTTTTATAAAAATATACATAAATTTTTTTATTAAAAACATAATTTTTTTTATTTATAAATTATATATTTTTTTTAGTATAATTGAAAATTTATAATAATGCAATTGAGAACTTTTAACCCAACCATGTATGGGAATTCACTTTTCTACATCAATCTACCTCATTTTGGGGTCGGGAAAGTGTTGAGAATGTATTTGGAAAATGAGGTAGGTCAAGAGGGGATGGCCACATTGTTGACATCCCCAGTAATATGCTTTCATATGTTTAAAACTTTAATCAAGTCAGGTTTTTATGCATTATGCAAGTGCTGTTAATTCAAAGAGTCAAGTCAATCGACTGAGATGTGTCTAAAAATAGAAGATAAGAAAGAGAGATTACACCATCTTAAGCTTTAATTTTCTAACTAATATGGTAATAGTAAAGCCTACATTCAATGAGTTAAGTCAATTCACTAATATGTGTCTACAAAATACAAGACATACTCACACTTAGATTTAATTCCATTTCTACAGAAGAAATTTCTCTATTCACCTTATCCATTTGGGGTTTCTTTCTTTTATTTTTTTGTGGAAATGGTAATTGATTTAAATAATTAGGGCAAGGTTGGGATAGAGTTGATCGACTCCAAACCCACCTTGTTGTCATCTCTAATTTGAGATTTTATTTTTCAAAACCTACGGAACAAATAAAATTTATACAACCCTACCAAATCTAGATTCTATATGAAATGAAATAAAATTTGATTTAATTTAGTAATTTCCATTTTCCCTTTTTAAACATATAAAGTAAATATTCAAATCTACTTTTTATAAAAATATACATAAATTTTTTTGTTAAATATATAATTTTTTTTATAAATTATATTTTTTTTAGTATAATTGAAAATTTAAAATAATACAATTGAGAATTTTTAACGCAAGCATATATGGTAATTAACTTTTCTACATCGTTCTTCCTCATTTTGCGGTTGGCAAAGTGATGAGAATGTATTTGGAAAATAGGGTAGGTCAAGAGGGGATGACCACTTTTTTGACATCCTTAATAATACATTTTCATATGTTTAAAACTTTAATCAAGTTAAGTTTTTATGCATTATGCAAGTGCTGTTAATTCAATGAATCAAGTCAATCCACTAAGATGTGTCTATAAAATAGAAGTTAAGAAAGATAGATAACACTATCTTTAGCTTTAATTTTCTAACAAATATGGAAATAGAATAGCCTTCATTCAATGAGTCGAGCCAATTCACTAAGACGTGTCTATGAAATATAAGACACACCCACGCTTGGCTTTAATTTCATTTCTCCAAAAGAAATTTCTCTATTCGCCTTATACATTTAAGGTTTATTTCTTTTTCTTTTTTTTTTAATTTTAATGTGAATGGAAATTGATTTAAATAATCAGGGCAAGTTCAGGATAGGGTTGATCGACTCCAAACCCACCTTGTTGTCATCCCTAATTTGAGATTTTATTTTTCAAAACCTAAGGTACAATCAAAATTTATACTACCTTACCATACCTAGATTCTATATAAAATGAAATAAAATTTGATTTAATTTAGTTATTTTCATTTTCTCTTCTTAAACATATAAAGTAAATATTCAAATCTACTTTTTATAAAAATATACATAATTTTTTTTTGCTAGAAACATAATTTTATTTATTTATAAATTATATAAATATATTTTAGTATAATTGAAAATTTAAAATAATGTGATTGAGAATTTTTAACCCAAGCATGTGAGGGAATTAACTTTTCTACCTCGTTCTACCTCATTTCGTGGTTTGGAAAGTGATGAGAATGTATTTGGAAAATAGGGTAGGTCAAGAGGGGATGACCACCTTGTTGAAATCCCTAATAATATCGGTTTCATATGTTTAAAACTTTAATCAAGTTAGGTGTTTATGCATTTTGCAAGTGCTGTAAATTCAATGACTCAAGTCAATCCACTAACACATGTTTAGAAAATTGAAGATAAGAAAGAGAGATTACACTATCTTTGCCTTTAATTTTCTAACAAATATGGTAGTAGTAAAGCCTTCATTCAATGAGTCGAGTCAATTCACTAGGACGTGTCTACAAAATACAAGACACACCCACGCTTAGATTTAATTCCATTTCTACAAAATAAATTTCTCTATTCGCCTTATCCATTTAAGGTTTATTTCTTTTATTTTTAAAATTTTTTATGGGAAAGGAAATTGATTTAAATAATCAGAGCAAGGTCGGGATAGGGGTGATCGACTCCAAACCCACCTTGTTGTCATCCCCAATTTGAGATTT
>JAJJMF010027897.1:125830-151291 GCA_022058775.1 Vitis hybrid cultivar | reverse complement strand
GGTGTGCGAGTTTCGCACACCTCAAGGGGGTGTGCGAAATTTTCGCACACCTCAAGGGGGTGTGCGAAATTTTCGCACAGGGTACTATTCACCCACGCGGCTAAAGAATGATGGCTTTTTTGAAATGGTGAAAATTTATGGCTTTTGAGGATGGGAATTGGTGGCTTAGGTAAGAAAAGGATTTGTCATGGTGAATGGGCTTGAATATTGGAGCTTTTCAAGTGGAAAATTGAAGAATTGAAGCTCCCATGGCCGACGGCAATGGGTTTCTTTTGAAGAAATCAAGGCTTGGATGCTTATGGTTTAGGCTTTGGTTTGGCAAGAACAAGGTTTGGATGGGATTATGGAGGTTTTTAGAGTGTTGGGTGATGAATTGGAAGGATTTTGATGGTGGAAGGAGGTGGAATTGCCGAAAATTGATGGTGATGAATAGTGGATGCCGCGGCTATGGAGTGGAATATTGGAGATGGGCTGCCATGGTGGTGTTGATGATGATTGATGATGAAGGATAGGAGTTTTATGGATGGCAGTGGGTGATCGGAAGAGAGGTTTTGAGAGAATTGAAGAAGGAGCTAAGACTTTGAAGTGGAGAACATAACTTTTAAAGAGAAAAATGAGTTTCGCATAGGGTAAAATGGTGTGCTAAAATTTCGCATACCTGTGATTCTCCAAGACAGAGAGCATGGTTTTGAAAATTGGCGCAAAAACAAATTCGCACCGGGTTCGCACCAGGTTCGCATACCTGTGAAATTCGCACAAGGGACAGAGAGCATGCAATTTTTGAAAAGTGGTGCAAAAGCAAATTCGCACAGGGTAGGGGGGTGTGCGAAAATTTCGCACACCTCAAGGGGGTGTGCGAATTTTGCTGAATCTTGCCTTTTCTCCCCTGTTTTCCCTTGTTTTCACCAAGACTTCATTCTTCAAGCCTTCCTACCTACATGTTAACACAAAAAAAACAATTCAAACCACATTAGAATGAAATTAAAGTCAAAAATAAAAATCAAAACATGCATAAATACAAGAAAACACTAGGTTAAACTAAAATCAACTTAAAAGAAAACAAAAAGAGGATGAACTTTTTAGTCTTTGGAGAGACTAAGTTCACCCATGAACCAAGTGTTTTCATGCTGGAGGTGGATCAAGGAGGATGAATTCCTCCTTGTCTCGGGAAAAAGATTCAATATAAGGCTTGAGACGATGCCCATTCACTTTGAAAGTTCGAGTGCTATTGAAGTTGAGTAGTTCCACTACTCCATTTGGTTGCACTTCATGAATTATGAAAGGACCCGTCCATCTTGATTTCAATTTTCCCGGAAAAAGATGAAGCTTAGAGTCATAAAGCAAGACTCTTTGCCCCTTGGCAAAATTCTTTTGATTTACCAATTGATCATGCCATTTCTTTAACCTCTCCTTTGCAATTTTTGAATTGAGGTAAGCATCATTCCTCATTTCCTCCAATTCATTCAAATCCAAACATCTTTTCAACCCGGCTCTTGTCAAATCCATGTTGAGCTTCTTGATTGCCCACCATGCTTTATATTCAATCTCCACTGGAAGATGGCACGCTTTGCCATAAACAAGGCGATAAGGAGACATTCCAAGAATGGTCTTGTAAGCGGTCCTATACGCCCATAAGGAATCTAGGAGCTTAATAGACTAATCCTTCCTATTAACATTCACCACCTTCATCAATATATTCTTGATCTCCCAGTTGGCTAACTCAACTTGGCCACTTGTTTGAGGGTGATAAGGTGTAGCTACCTTGTGCTTAACCCCATATTTGGCTAGAAGAGCCTCAAAAGGTTTATTGCAAAAGTGGGTTCCTCCATCACTTATAATGGCCTTAGGCACTCCAAATCTTGCAAAGATGTTATCCTTGAGGAATTTAAGAACCACCTTGTGATCATTGCTCCTACATGGGATTGCTTCCACCCACTTAGAGACATAATCCACTCCCACCAAAATGTAGGAATGTCCAAATGACATTGGAAATGGTCCCATGAAGTCTATCCCCCAAACATCAAAGACATCCACTATCAAGATGGGGTTCAAGGGCATCATATTTCGGCGTGTAAGCTTACCAAGCCTTTGACACCAATCACATCCCTTGCACATAGAGTGGGCATCCTTGAAAAGAGAGGGCCACCAAAACCCTGATTGGATCACTTTCATAGCTGTTTTCTGGGAGGCAAAATGACCTCCACATGCACTATCATGGCAATGGGAAAGAATTCCCGATTGCTCTTGTTCAGGAACACATTTCCTTATGATTTGATCCGCACAATATTTGAAGAGAAAAGGCTCCTCCCAATAGTAAGCATGGATCTTAGCAAAGAAATGCCTCTTGTCTTGGGCACTCCACTCGCTTGGAACTTCCCCAGTAACCAAGTAATTTGCAATGTGAGAATACCATGGGGCTACATCTATTGACATGAGAGACTTCTCAGGGAAGTCATCATTGATAGGCCGACCATGTGAGTCATGTGCTATCACAAGTCTTGACAAATGGTCAGCTACCACATTTTCTACTCCCTTTTTATCCCGGATTTGGAGATTGAATTCTTGGAGCAAAAGGATCCATCTTATCAATCTTGCCTTGGCATCTTGCTTGGTTAGCAAGTACTTCAAAGCGGAATGGTCAGTGAACACCACTATAGAGGACCCTACCAAATAGGCACGAAACTTATCCAAGGCAAAAACTACTGCCAACAACTCCTTCTCAGTAGTTGTGTAGTTCCTTTGAGCCTCGTTAAAAGTCTTGCTCGCGTAATAAATCACATAGGGCTTTCCATCCTCTCTTTGCCCTAAAACAGCCCCCATAGCAAGATCACTTGCATCACACATTACCTCAAAAGGTAATTTCCAATTTGGGGCTCTAACTATTGGTGCAGTTGTGAGGAATTGCTTAAGTTCCTCAAAACTCTTCTGACACTTCTCATCCCACACAAACTACGCATCCTTTACCAAGAGTTCACAAAGAGGCTTTGAGATTTTTGAGAAATCCTTAATGAACCTCCTATAGAACCCGGCATGTCCTAGGAATTGCCTAATTCCTTTAACATTTGTGGGAGGTGGTAACTTAACAATTAGCTCCACCTTTGCCTTATCTACCTCAATGCCATTTTTGGAGATTACATGTCCTAAGACAATGCCTTGTTGTACCATAAAATGGCACTTCTCCCAATTTAGCACTAGGTCTTTCTCAATACATCTGTGGAGAACTGCTTCTAAGTGTAACAAACACTCCTCAAAAGAACTTCCATAAACAGTGATGTCATCCATGAAGACTTCCATGATGCGTTCTACCATATCACTTAAGATGCTTAGCATACATCTTTGGAAGGTTGCAGGAGCATTACATAAACCAAAGGGCATCCTCCTATACGCGAAAGTACCAAAGGGGCATGTGAAAGTTGTCTTTTCTTGATCTTCCAAATCAATCTCTATTTGGAAGTACCCCGAGTAACCATTTAGAAAATAGTAGAAAGGATGTCCTGAGACTCTCTCAAGGACTTGGTCCATGAAAGGCAATGGGAAATGGTCCTTCCTAGTCACTGAATTCAACCTCCTGTAGTCTATACACACCCTCCATCCTGAGGTAGGACGTGTAGAGACTTCCTCCCCTTTCTCATTCTAGATCACAGTGATACCAGATTTCTTTGGAACTACTTGGGTGGGGCTCACCCACAAGCTATCTGAAATGGGATATATGATCCCTGCTTGTAGTAGCTTTAGAACTTCACCCCTCACCACCTCTTACATGTGAGGATTCAACCTCCTCTGGGGCTGCCTCACTGGTTTTGCATCTTCCTCCATATAGATATGGTGGGTGCACACCAGAGGACTAATCCCCTTCGGATCAGAAATTTGCCATCCAATGGCTTTCTTGCATTTTCTGAGGACTCCTAAAAGACTATCCTCTTGATCACTTGTGAGATTTGAAGAGACCACCACTGGACATTTCTCATCTTCCTCCAAATATGCATACTTCAAATTAACAGGAAGTGGCTTCAAAACAAGCTTTGGAGAGTCCTCCATAGCTGCTCCTTGTGAGTCCTCCTTATTGAACAGTGGTAATATCTCTTCCCGTCTCCTCCAAGGAGACATGGTAGCTAGCACATCAGAGGGTTCAGGTAACCCTTCTTCAAGCACTTTAAGGCTTTCATTCAAGCTCTCTTCTAAACTCTTGTCACAATGCTCTTCAACCAAGGTGTTGATCAGGCACACCTCCTCCAATCCTTCATCCTCTTCTGGGTGAAGATGCCTCTTACAAAGATGGAATATGTTTAATTCCAAAGTCATGTTTCCAAATGTGAGCTGCATCACCCCATTTCTACAATTGATGACAGCATTGGAGGTAGCCAGGAAATGTCTCCCAAGGATGATTGGCACGTAATTGGCTTCCATAACAGTGGGATCGGTATCAAGCACAACAAAATCCACGGGATAGTAGAATTTGTCCACTTGCACTAGGACATCCTCTATCACCCCCCTTGGGATTTTGACAGATCTATCAGCTAAGGAGAGAGTGATGGCTGTGGGCTTCAATCCTCCAAGTCCCAGTTGCTTGTACACAGAGTATGGAAGCAAATTCACACTTGCCCCCAAGTCTAGTAAAGCTTTCTCCACAAGTGTTCCTCCAATGTTGACTGCAATGGTGGGGCAACCCGGATCTTTATACTTAACTGGAGACTTACTCTGAATGATAGCACTTACTTGCTCAGTGAGGAATGCATTCTTTGTCACATGTAGCCCTCTCTTGAACGTGCACAGGTCCTTTAGAAACTTTGCATATGTGGGGACTTGCTTGATCATATCAAGTAAGGGTATATTCACCTTCACTTGTCTTAAGACTTCAAGAATTTCTGGTGAATTCTTGATTTCCTTCTTTCCATGTAAAGCTTGAGGAAAAGGGGGAGGCATATGTTTCTTCATCATATCTTCTTTAATCACTATCCTCGGCTCTTCTTCAAAGCTTGATTTGGATGCACTTTTCTTCCCACTCTCCTCCTCTTGGTTATTGCTCTCTTTAACCAACGTTTTCTTTGTCAAGAGTTCTTCATCTTCCCTCACCTTAGGCAAGGGTTGATCAACCTCTCTTCCACTCCTCAAGGTGATCACGGCTTTGACCTCCCTCAACTTTGAAGAATCCCCCTCTTGGGTTTCAACTTCATGAACACCCTTTGGATTTTGGCTTGGTTGAGAGGGGAACTTTCCTTTCTCATTCACCGTGTTGAGGTTGGTAAGCCTAGAGATGGAGTATTGAATATTATCTATCTTCTGATATAGATCATTTTGCATCCCATCCATTCTCTTATTTAGAGAACTCTCAACATTCTCAATCTTTTGGTGCAATTGGGAGTTGATTGCCCTTTGTTCACCCACAAAGTCATTCATGACTTTACTTAGGTTTGCAATGGCTTGCTCCACTGAAGAGGTTTGTTGAGGTGCTTGAGTTTGGGCTTGTGGTTGGTATGGAGGTGGTCTTGGTCTCCAAGAAAAATTTGGATGGTTTCTCCAGCTTGAATTATAGGTGTTTCCATAAGGTGCATTGTTGTTAGGCCTAAATTGCCCCACAACATTGGCTTGATCACCTAACATCTCCCTCACAGTTGGCATGGTTGGGCACTCATCTACCACATGGTCACATGATTGGCAAATGGTGCATGGCATGGCATGGGCTTGAGTCTCGGAAATGGCTTGGACTTCATGCATCTTTTTCAACTCAAGTTCTTCCAACCTCCTTGCTATTGTTGCCACCTTAGCTTTCATGTCCATGTCTTCACTTAACATGTACATTCCACCCTTTGGATTTACAGGAGCTTTCATCCTTCCCAATTCCTTTGAGTTGGGCTCATCCCATCCTCTTGTTACCTCAGATACATAACTTAAAAAATCCATGGCTTCTTCCGGATTCTTACTCATAAAATCTCCCCCACACATGGTTTCAAGAATTTGCTTCATGGAGGAAGACATTCCATCATAGAAATAGCTCACCAAGAGCCATGTATCAAAGCCATGATGAGGACAAGCGTTAATGGCCTCCATATACCTCTCCCAACATTCATGGAATTTCTCATTTTCTTTTGCAGAAAAGTTTGAGATTTGCCTCTTCAACCCATTGGTTCTATGGGTGGGGAAAAATTTCTTCAAAAACTCGGCCTGAAGATCAACCCAATTCCTTATGCTCCTTGGCCTTAAAGAATTAAGCCATATTTTTGCCTTATCCTTCAAAGTGAAAGGGAATAGCTTGAGTCTCATCAAGTCTATTGAAGCTCCTCCCTCTCTAAAGGTATTGCACACCTCCTCAAACTCCTTGATGTGGGCATATGGATTCTCACTCTCCATTCCATGGAAATTTGGTAGAAGGGGCACAATATGGGGCCTTATAATTAGCTGCTCAAGAGGAGGTATGATGCATGAGGGTGCACTCATCCTTGGTGGGTGCATTCTATCCCTCATGGATAGATATGCATTTGGATTACCCCCTTGACCTTGTTGAGAATTTTGATCCTCTTGTGGAGGGTCCATGATGTTTACACAGATATTCAACTCTGTGTCTTGAGGATTCTCAATCCTTACTAATCTTCCCTCTTGGTCCCGAATCCAATAGGGCATGCACAAATCTCTACTTACCTGAAAACAAAACAAAGACAACAAAAACAAAAGAAAACTAGAAGAAAGTTAAGGTTCGAAAGAAAACAAAAGAAATTCTAAAATTAAAAGAAAGGAAATAAAGTTAGTGAAAAAGGAATTCACCAAACTTGTGATGAAAATCACAAGTAGCCTCTAAAAGGTTGTATCACTGTATTGTGGCACCATCCCCAGCAACGGCGCCATTTTGATTCACTTGAAAATCCAGTCGGGTCATTTAATCAAAAACATTTATAAAACCTATGACCTCATACTAGTGTAGCAAAGCTACTATAGTATAGTGGCTCTAGGGTCGAACTCTGGGATGGGTTTTCATTCTACCAGTGATATACTTGAGATTAGAAATTGGATTCAATGATTTCCTTTATCAAAAACTTAAAGTTTAAAAAGAAAATAAAATTTGTTTTGAAAGTGTTTGAAACTAAATTAACATAAACTAATTAAAAATGGAAGAAAGGAAGTTTCTCGGAGCTAAGGATTGCTAGGATCAAGTTTAGAATGCAAAGTGGAAAATTCCGGATTTTTCTCCTCGCATTGGGGATTTAACCTATAGTTATTTCCCGAACCGGTATAGGTTTAACAATGAAGATTTAATCCATAAAAATCAATAGAAATGGTAGTCAAGGTCCATTAATGGCTTTAGACACTATATAAGTCTTCACCTTGAACCACTTTCCAATGGCTCGTACATGATAACTAATGGACTAATATGGATCTAGCAATAAGCATCCACAAAGACCTGAAGCTTACCATGTATTGGCCATTCAAAGTGATTCTAAGGGATTTAAAGCAAAACTTTGGATTTAAAAGCCATTTATGAACTTCAACTACCTGTATTTAATGCACGAGTGTTTTCCACCTTTGCATCTGGACTTTTCACCTAGCTTCCTTCACTCCAAGAAACCAAGAGTTTAGCCTCTCATCCTCTGAGAAAACATCCTCAGAGGTTGTTTGGCTTCCAAGAAAAAGAAAATAGTAAAGAGAAAATAGAAAACGAGAGAGCTCTGTATATTGCTAAGTGTTAAGCTTAACACCCGTGTTCGTCTCTTCAAGAGGTGATTTCCACCCCTTATATAGTTTTTACAAAAGCAAAGCTTTTCATTGGCTTGTTACAAGGAGAAGAAAGGAAATTACATCAAAAAATACTTAAGAAAATATCTAAAGTGGAGTCGGCAAAAACAGAGGAGATTTCGCACACCTGAAGGGGGTGTGCGAAACTCGCACACCATTCGCACACCTGAAGGGGGTGTGCGAAATTTTCGCACACCTGGAGCAGTTGTCTTCCAAAGGCCATAACTTCCTCGTTTCAGCTCCAAATCGTACACGGTTTAAAGCGTTGGATTCTTGACTTCCTGAGCTTTGAAACGGCATATAGCATGTAGAAAATGGACTTCGGGAAGTGCTCCAAAAGTGCCCAAGAAGACTGCAGCTGCTGTCCTCTGATTTCCTCCTTGCTTCTCTTTGCTTTTCTTTGCTTTTCTTCTTTGGTTGGCTTGTCTTAATGATCCAAAAAGATATCAAAACACTAAAACTAGCCAAAAATATGATTAGAAGTCATTTCTAGGTCCTTAACATGCCAATTGGAATAAAGGTGAAGAATTACTACACAAAAGTGCTTAAAACATAATGACTTAAAGGTGTAAAATAGCACTTTTTGGGTAGTAATCAGCTCCTCGGAGGGCCGCAGCACCAGAGTTTAGTCCTGAGCATTTTGAAAGGTGTCAAACGGAGCAGAAGAGAAGAATTGAATCTATCCTTGCCCAGATAGAGTTGCTAAGGCAAGGGAATACCTTGTTGTAGACACAACTTGAAGATTAGAGTATTTGCATTCAAACGTTGTATCAGTTAGCAAGTAATCTTGATCACTTGCACCATCAAGACAATAATGACGCAATGGAACCTTTAGATCATGTAGTTCATTTTGGTCAAGTTCCCTACACCATTTTAAGTTCGCACGAAGGATGCTGCCCATCTGACCTTAAGATTTCGAGAATGTTGGTCATTGAAGGCGTGGATGAGGTGGACAGCACCTCCCGGAGAGGACCCCAACCCCCAGTGTATTTAAATCTTGGAAGCCAGCAACAAATGAGGTTACCTCAAGTGGAAGCCATAAGAGGGCTGGCTCGGCCCCTGTCTTCGGTAGCCTGGCTCCCATATGGGCGATTGAATGAGTTGCCTCTATGAGCCACAACTCGTTGCCTGAATGATATGATGACAACACCATTTGTCGAACATATTCTGATGTATGAACCCTCGAGAGGGTATATCATTCCTAAGTTCGTCATGTATGATAGAACATATGACCCATTCGATCATCTGATGCATTATCGTCAAATGATGACGCTTGATATCGACAATGATGAGCTTCTATGCAAAGCCTTCTCGGCTAGTCTCCAAGGCATTGTCTTAGCTTGGTTCCACCAACTTCCCCCTAATTTCGTTCACTCCTTTAGAGAGATGTCAGAAGTTTTTGTAGCTCATTATTTGTGCTTAGCTAGGCAGAAGTTCAATATCAGCAGCCTTCAGAATCTGAAAAGGATAGATAGTGAGACTTTATGCAAGTTCATGCACAAGTTCGGCTAAGTAATGCTCTAGGTAGAAACATGTAGTATGGATGCTCTACTACAAGCCTTCAAGCGTAGCATTAGGCCAAGAACCCCATTTTTTTAGTCTCTCTCCAAGAAGCCACCAGAGACGATTGATGAATTGTTTAGAAGAGCTAACGAGTATGTTATGTTAGAAGAGGACTTGCAAGTTACAATAAGTCCCATCTTAGTATCAACACAAGTGGCACAGGCAAAATAAGATACAAGGAATAAACACCAGGGCTCGGGAAACCCCTCATAAGGTAAGAATCCGCATAGGGATGATGAGGGCTAAAGACCAACCCGACGATGGACCCTGCTCAATTTGACCTACAGACATGCAATTACTTCCAATTATGACCGACTTGCTTGACTTCAAGTGGCCCTTCGCTTTTAGGGGTAACATGGCATAGCGAGACCAAACCCGACATTGTGAATACCATAAAAAGTATGGACACACCATTGATGAGTGCCAACACCTCCTCTATTTGGTGGAAGACATGGTAAGAGCTAGTTTGCTCTCTTAGTATGTTAAGAAGAGTGAACGGTCGGCTATTGAGAGTATTGAGTAAACCGCGGTCAGCATGATCCTGCCAGGGGGAGTACCACCAATTATTCATGTCATTCAAGGAAGGACTATTGATTAACATTAGGAATCAAAGCACCTTTGTCAAGCAATAATTCAAGAAACTAGCGACATGGAGAAGATTGGTATGAAGCACTTCTCCTTTGTAGCAAGGACAATGGAACCTGTAGACGGGGCTATCACATTTAACACCTAAGATCTTGCTTGAATAATAGTCCTGCATGAAGATGCCTTTATTCTGTTACTAAAAATTATTGGGTTCCAAGTCTACCAGGTACTTGTTGACTTGAGTAGTTTAGTTGATTTGCTCCACATCTCGGCTTATAAGCATATGGGTATCCCAATCTCCACTTTGGGAAACTCAGGCCAAGTACTAAGAGGTTTTAACTGATCAATGACTAGGACTTTGGGAGAGATAATTTTGTCTATTGAAGCCAACCCTATAGCCTTGAACTTTCATTTTTTAGTCGTGTCAGACCCTTCACCATACAATTCCATACTAGGACGAGCGTGGATGCACAAAATGAAGGCTACTCCCTCAACTTATCACTAGAAAGTTAGCTTTCTTACTAAAGCGAGACAAGTAGACTTATTTGGGAGTCAACTAGTTGCTAGGCAATGTTACTAGGTAAATGTTTTACCTACGAGAGATGAAGTTGAAAATGCCTGTGTTAACAGTGAGTCCCAACATAAATAGCAATTATTGAAGGATGAAGATGTCCCCATTTGTTGACCCGTTGGTTTGTGTAGAAATACAAAAAGGGGGACTGGAGAAGATTACCTACATCAGTGTTATGCTGATAGAGTAAGAAAGATAACAACTAGTAACAACTGAATCTGAATACCGAAGTCTTTGCTTTGGAATTATCTGACATGCTAGGAATATCCCCTGAAGTGATGAGTTATAAACTTGAAATCCACCAGGGATCGATGCCTATCCAACAAAAAGTAAGAAGGCTTAATTTAGAGATGTGGTAGATAATTCAGCTTGAAGTATCCCGATTGCTCAATGTTGGATTCATTCGCGAGGTCTACTACCCGAACTAGTTACCCAATGTGGTAGTTGTGCAAAAAAAAAATGAGGCAAATGGCGGGTTTGCATAGACTTTATTGACTTGAATGAGGCATGCCCAAAGGATAGTTTCCCTTTGCCATGCATTGATCAAATTGTTGATGTTACTTCGAGGCATAAGATGTTATAGTTTATGGATTTTATTTTATTTTTTTGCTATAACCGGATTCCTATGTACCCTTCTAATACTAAAAAGACAACTTTCATAACCCCATTTGGGACTTTCTATTATAATGTAATGCCTTTTGGCCTTAAGAAAGTAGGGGCCGCTTATCAACGGCTAATGACAAAAATATTTTACCCAATGCTAGGCAAAATGGTAGAAGTCTATATAGATGACAACAAGATTTTGACTTGCTACAGTATTTTGGGATGAAATTGTATCCTACTAAGTGTTCCTTTGGGGTGTCTATTGGCAAGTTCTTGGGTTTTATGGTCACAAAGTGAGGAGTTGAAATAGATCCTAGCCAAATAAAGGCAATACAAGAACTACCATCTCCTCAAAGTAAAAATAATGTGCAGCGTTTAACAAGAAAGATGGCTACTATAGCTCGTTTTATTTCCTAACACATTGACTGTCTGAAGCCTTTCTTTAACGTAATAAAGAAAGCCAAGGCATTTGAGTGGACTGTTGAGTGCGAGGAAGTGTTCATAGCCATAAAAAACTATTTGGTCTCACCCCTAATTTTAAAAAGTCCTCAACTAGGAGATCCGTTGTACATGTACCTTGTAGCATCAAAGTTGGTTGTCAGTGCAATTTTGCTTGAACAGGGCCCTGATGGGAGTCAGTTACTAGTTTACCATGTTAGTAAGGCAATGGTGTTGGTCGAGTAAAATTATACCCAGCTAGAAAAGGCGGCTTTGGCACTGTGAATCACATCAAAGAAGCTACACCCTTATCTTTAGCCACACCAAGTCAATGTCTTAACTAATGTTCCTTTTCGAGTTGTATCGCACAAGTCTAAGTTGTTTGGGCGGTTGATAAAATGGGTTATAGAATTAAGTGAATTTCGTTTCTGGTATTTACCTCACCTATCACTAAAAAGACAAGTCTTGACATATTTTATTGCCAAGTGGCTTGATCCTGTAGATTGTTTTGACCGACATATGGGGGAGTGGTGGATTCTCTATGTTGATGGAGTGTTCCATGGCGTAGGTGCAGGGATAGGGCTTGTCCTGCAATCCCCTACAAGAGAATGTTTGGAGCAAGTAGTTTGGTTAGGCTTCCACGTTTCAAACAAAGATGCCGAGTATGAAGCTCTGCTTATTGGGGTAAGCCTGGCGCTGTCAGTCCAGGCTAGCTGCCTTGATATACGGAGTGACTCACAACTAGTGGTGAACTAGGTGCAAAGAGAGTATGAAGCAAAGGATGAAAGAATGATAAAGTACCTCAAGAGAGTAAAAAACTAGTTTCACAAATTTAGCGAGTAGAAAGTGACTCAAATCACTAGGAAAGAGAATGACCGAGCAAATACGTTAGCTAGATTAGTAGCTTCCTTAGCTGTGATGCAAACAACTATTCTGCCCATTTATTACCAAGACCGCCCATCAATCCTAGAAAGAGAACAAGTGAATCAAGTTTATGACATCCATAAAAGTTGGATGGAATCGATCATCAACTATCTGGAGGTAGGGGAGTTTCCAGAGGATGGGATCAATTAAAGTAAATTAACACTCAAACAAAATATGATGAATCAAAAACCAAAGTTTAACAAACTTGAAAACATGAAAACAATAATATGTAAATTAACTAGATTGATTAGCTAAAATTCCAAAAAGCTCAAACTAAATATTAATAGATCAAAACTAAAATCACCATGCTTAAAACATGAAAATAATAACATGTGATTACCTAAATTAATTGACTAAAACACTCAAACTAAATATTAATGGATCAAACTTAAAATTAATAAAATTAAAACACGAAAATGATAACATATGATTAACTAAATTAATTAACTAAAATAAAATTGAATATTAATGGATTAAAATCAAAATTAACTAATTCGGAAACACACAAACACAAATAGGAGATTCACTAAATTAAATAACTAAACATTTCTAAACAAATTTTTTAATTTTTATTCACAGTAAAATAAAAAAAAAATCTAAAGCACATAGATTAATATATCAACATGGAATTAATATTTTTTTTTTTTAATAAAAACTAAAATTCTAAAACCACTACCAAATTAATATTCACGCATCAAAAATTGAAAAAAAAAAAAAAAACTGTAACTTACTTTTTTCAATAATGCATGGGGGTTGTTTCGAAGTCCAAAGGTGCAGGCCGTTTTCCTCTCCAAAGTGGATGGCGGCTGGTTCTTGTTTGTTGTCAGCTTTTTCCACAACAAATTTGGCCCTTTCAGCTTCATGTGCAGCCACTTGTTTAGCTTCAATGGCAGCAGTGAACTCCTTCCCAAAAGTAAGGCTTGTAATGGACACATCATCCAGAGCGATGATGAAATTGGATGCCCTTTCTGTCAATATCTTACGTATTTCCCTACTAACAGCCTCTCTCTGAGTAATAAGTTGGCTAGCATTATACCGTGCAACCACAAATTTCAAAGTTTCATGAATTATTGAGGGCGGGACTCTTTCATTGTAGTTCTCACCAAGGGTTCAATAAATTGCAGGTAACTAGTCTGGCACAGGACGGGTAAGAACTCGAAGACCAATCTTTACCATCTGGAGGTCACGGCTCCCTGAAGTACTCTCCACTAGATGAGGGTGTGCACGGACATCATAGATAATTGGCCTTTCAAACCATGGGATCATCAGGTGAGTCCCCAGAGGATAAACCTTATCTTTGATACCAACTATGCGATTAAACACAATGGCCCGATGGCCTTTCTCAACATTGTACAGACTGTTAATAGTTCCATACAATCCAAGCCCACCAACAACTCCCAGCTTAATCAAAGCAAAAGCCTGCACCACCGCCTGACACCTTGGGAACTTTCACGTTGTTGAAATTCATGTTCCTGGAAGCCTCCTCCAAAAGGGCTTCGTCAGTAAGATCAGATCGTCTGGTCACAGAAGATCGTGCTCCTTGCACCTCACTTTTTGCAAACCCACCGTAAAACCTCTCTTCAGTTCTCCACTCCTTTGCTCGAACCTCATCACGTCGGATTGCTTCTTCCTCTATAGCTCCGACACGTACTTGTAAGCCCCTATTGTGTTCGACTGAAGAGCTGTCGCAAGAGGAATTAAGGACTGAGTCATGCGGGCTTTAAAATAATGTACAAAAGGGGTGGCCTTGCCATGTGAGAGTGGACTTAGGGTCCAATCCGGAGTGTGTCATCTTCAAGTGGCAGGGGGTCCCATCTATCTTCTGATTCCAAGGGCTCCAAAACGCGCACTCCACTGTCGGTCAATCCCGCTGCAAACTGATTAAATTCAAATGGATGGGACTTCCGTCTTCAAAGTTTAAGAAGGTTGGCTGACCGCCACTTCTGGATCCTCCGTAATCTGGCTAAGTCTTCGCTCAAGCAAGATCCGCCCAGCTTGTAGCTCTTTTCTTCCTATTCCCCCACTGCTTTGCCTTGCCTCTCCCCTTCTGCTTTGCCTTGCCTCTGTCTTTCTCTTCACGAAATCGATTCATCGCCTCAAAATCCGGTTGCCCTTGTTTTTCTTTATAGATATAATGCGGCTATCTTCTTCCTTCTTCGAAAGCAGTGTGGTATTCCTATTTAAAAAATAGGTGTAGTCGTGAGTAATCGAGGCTCCTAAATGAATATGGCAATGTGTTTTTTTTATTTTTTTTTTATTTTAGAATGTGTGGTCCGGAATTTTGCATGGATTCTCCATTACACAACCACTTTCCTTTCTAAAATAAATTCATCCCCTCCTCCTATATTCGACTGCCATTCCCAATGTATGCAATCTGAATATCCCACCAAGATGCAACCCCATGTGATCTTCAATCTTTCCAGTGGTTGACTTTCCTTTCAAAGCAGCATGCGTGTGGGTTGTATGGTGGTCCACCTTATTGGCCATATGAAGTCCCTTTGAGAATGCGTGGTGATGTGCATGAATGGCAATTGTGTGCTATCACATGATGCCCCTTTGCATGCTTGTGTAGTGGCTTTTGCAGCCTGCATGATCACGTACATGGTGCAAAATCCTCAAAGGTGTGGCCTTTGCAATCCAATGAAGGTTTCCTTTTAAATCAAGAACAATGCGCGCTGCAGGCCACCATGGATGCATGTGCTATGTTGGTTGCTTGTGATGCTTTTTCGAGAATTTTAAAGGCAGAATGGGGTCCTCATGATGCAATGCTGCGTAATGGTGTAGTAGTGGGGAATGACAATCTGGTTGTGATAGAGTTGGGTGGCAGCGACAACATGGTGGTTATAGCTGTGAGATTTGCGGCAGTGGTGGTCATTGTGATGAAGGGTGGTGTCATGAATGGCTAGTAGAGGTCATGGAGGCGGCCATGACAGTGCAAACAGGGTGGTGGAGACTGGCAATGGATGACGGTGTTGTGTTCAGGAGCCCCAAAAACCCCAAATCCCTTTAGAATCTCTTGAATACAAAACCCTTAATCAGATATAGACCCTCAGAGTCCAACCCTGTACCATATATCGATCCCAAAACTTGTTCCCAATAATCCTTTCCCATACCGCTGAATACTACCCTCTTTGCTTTTTAAAATATAATGGTCTCTCGATGCAGAGAAGTTTTTTCCTAGCTCTTCCAAAACTCCCTCATCCAAGGATCAGAACGCAACCCCTTGTCCGAAGTTCTCCAAAAATTCCTTTTTGTATGGAAGTTTCCATATATTCTTCTATGGGCTACAACTTCTTCCCCTTCTTCGTAGCTATATCAGTCTTCAATTGCTTCCTTATGTGCAACACCTACCCTCTCCTCCCATGTGCAGCTGTGCATGAAGAATTCTTCTTGGCGGTTTCTCAGACTTTGGTGCCTCGGATCCTTCTTGAGAAATTCTGGTGCTTTCGTATTTTCTCTGGCAGATCCCCCCTCAAAAAATCTTGTTCTGCTTTTTTTTACTCCAATCTTCCCCCCAAAAACGCCTTCCAAGGAGAGTCACCTTTTTTAGACTCCCATGCCCATCTCCACATCTTCCGCACCAAAATAAATCTTCAAAATTTCAAACTTCCCCAAAATGTCTTCCAAGGAGAGTCCCGCCCATATTCCTTAAACTCCAATGGTAACTTTCCTTACAAAAGCATGAAATTTATTAATTTAAATAATTGAATGAAGAAATAAAAAAGTAAATAAATTAGAAAAGATAAAACAATAATAAATAAATAAGTTAATAAAAAAATAAGAAAATAATATAAAAAGGAAGATAACTAATAAAAATAAACAAGTGATTGATAATAATAAAAATAAATAAATAAAAACTATGCCACACAAGCCATGCAACCATGCAAGTCATACAAGTCACACTAAAAATGTCTAATAGGCCAAGTGTGCCCAAATGGGCCTAAGTGTCCTAGATGGGCCTAGTAAGTCTTAAGAGGCCTAGGGGTGTCCAAATGGGTTTAAGTAACCTAAATGAGTCTATGTGAACCTAGATGGGCCTAAGGTGGTATATAATGGGCCAAATGAGCCTAAGTGGGTCTAAGGTGGTGTCCAATGGGCCAAGTGTACCTAAGTGGCCTAAGGTGCTTACGACAGTGTCTAAGTCTAAATTAGGGCTGCCAAGAATCACAATGAGTTAGATCTCTCAATCAGAGTTTCCAAGGTGGCTCATAAAAGATAAGCTACATAAGTAATAATGGGTCACCAGGGAATTGTTGTAAAGTACTAAATGAACACATAATAGGACATGTGCTAGAAGGACAAAATGGAGGGTCTACACATATCTCCTAAGATTTTATTGCTATTAATCAACAACATTTATTCAAAATCATAAAAGTCAAATAACATTCAAATAATGGTTGATTATTCAACTACTAGTTTAAAACAAAATCTACCCATAATTAGAATGATTTGAATTTGAATTATCTTCCAACACTTCCCCTCAAGTTGGGCGGTACAAATTGGACATGCCCAACTTGTCTACTAGTTGCTTGAATGATCTTCTTGATAGTAATTTGGCGGGTACATTTGCTAGTTGTTTATTTTGTTGGTACATAAACCATTGTGGACCTGCATTTTTCACGTGCGTCCCCACTCAATCGGCGAGATTCATTTTTATTGGTGAAAAATTAGTTTTGGAAAAGTTGGAGTCACCACTTATTTTATTTTATATTAAAAGGGAAAATAAAACAAGAAAAAAACCTTAAAGAAGTGACTCCATAGTTTTTGGAAAAACGTGTCTTTGAAAAACCCGAGTCTAGGTCCAGGGATCAGGTTACCTATTGGGAAGGTACCTCTAAAAAGTAGCACCCCTCTAAACCCTACAAAGGTTTCTACTGACTAAGTTGAGGGAAATGGATCAATTAATTGGTTGATTATAGATACCTAGGTAGGCTAAGGTGATTTTAAAATTATCATGCCAAGCTAGAAAGTCAAATCATGATCATAAAAGAGAATCAAAATGTGTACCTAGACTGTTTCCCAAGCACTAGCATAAAACATCAAACTTAGCATAGAAATATAGCACACGACATATATTTTATTAGAGCAAATCAAACAGACATCTAGGCACCCAAGGATGTAATTAAATATAGATATGGCTCACAATGACATGCATATTGATAGAATTCCATAAAGTAGGTGATAGACAATGTACTTGGATAGCAAGTTGAGCACTAAGATGGGGAAACATGATTAGCTTAGTAATAGGTGCAAAACAATCTTATGTATTACAATGAGGATCAATGTCGATCAATCATCAAACAAGCCCCCCATTTAAATCAATATTAGAGATGATGTCTAGAATGTTGGATCCCCCACCAAGATCCAAATTTCTTTTGCACGAATTGATTCAATCAATCCCATTATTTGGAACCATGAAGTTTATTCGTGCTTGTTGAAAAACCAAAAAAAATATGAAGATCCTCAAGAAAATGCATACCAGAAGGAAATTTGGCAAATAAAGTTTATTGGAAACGAGGATTTTTATTGCCTAGAAGAAACCTAAAGACGAATTTTTAAAGCTGGAATCATTCAGTTAAAAATGGATTTGAAAAATCAATTCAAAACTGTAAATTATCAATCAAATGAACAAAAGGAGGAAGAGGTGTGCACCAAGGCAGCCATGTGAGAGTGCAATCCGGTGACGTGACTAAGACTGTATTGCCGATGATTGCATGAGGGGTCTTCTGAAGATTACTGATGGGTTGTATTTCCTTGAATCTCAAATATTTCAATGTCTCTTTCTAAAGTATCGCATAAGAGCACCCATAACATTTGACATGCGTCAGCTGTTGGCAATTCATAATGCATATAAACAATTCATTCATATGTAACTTATGCCATACTTACCTCCAGCCATTGTTGGGTTGCAAGTCTTTGGTTTCCAAAACTCTATCTCTCCTTATGGATGGTGTAATTTCTAAAGATTAACAGCAGCATGAGAGAGGAGCTTGGGACCAAGACCGATATTTAAAATACAAAGAAAATGTGGCTTCCCATCAAAGCTACGTTTCTCTGATTTGCCACACGATGAGCAGTTGATAGAAACGTGCTCCTTAACAGCAGCTACATGATGAAGGACGTGGCCAAGTGTTGGACCACTTCAGGGCAGCGGAATGTGGGTGGTGAACATCGGTTATTTGATAACATTCTCCCACTTAGTCCACACTTTTAACCTCATGTCCTATCTTAGATCATCATTTTTCCGCATTAAGTAACAAATATATGAATCATGGCGATAAGTCCTCTATATAACGAGTGTTATCTTCCATGTATTACAATGCATTCATTTCTTAACATTTTACTTTATGTGGCAATATTACTTAATGAATAAACCCTATGTTCATTCTTGGTCCAATGAAGTTGAATTTTCTCAAAATTAAATAAAAAGTGCGCATCAATATGAGAAAACATCATAATAAGAGTTTGTACAATAAAAACTACATAAGGGAACTAAGTCCCATGTTCATTACATGATCCTTGAATTTCAACGGTGGCATGCCCTTAGTCAAAGGATCAGCAATCATCAATTCAGTGCTAATGTGCTCAATAACCACTTTTGTTTCTTTAACACGTTCTCTTATGGCTAGATACTTAATGTCGATGTGCTTGCTTCGACTTCCACTTTTATTGTTCTTTGCCATAAAGACTGCAGCTGAATTGTCGCAATATATATTCAATGGCCTAGATATTGAATCCATAACTCTAAGCCCGGAAATGAAACTCTTAAGCCATACACCATGTGAAGTAGCCTCAAAACAAGATATGAACTCAGCTTCCATAGTAGAAGTAGCAATCATGGTCTGCTTAACGCTCCTCCAAGATATAGCTCCACCGACCAATATAAAAATGTATCCAGATGTTGATTTACGTGAATCAACACAGCCAGCAAAGTCTAAATCTGAGTAGCCAACTACCTCTAAATTGCTTGTTCGTCTGTACATAAGCTTGTAATCTTTGGTTCCTTGAAGATATCTCATCACTTTCTTTGCAGCTTTCCAGTGGTCTATACCTGGGTTACTCTGATATCGTCCTAACATTCCAACAGCAAATGCAATGTCAGGCCTTGTGCAGACCTGAGCATACATCAAACTTCCGACTGCAGAAGCATATGGAATGTTCTTCATTTGTTCCCTCTCAAGATCGTTTTTCGGGCATTGGTTCAGATTGAACCTATCACCCTTCACTATAGGAGAAACACTAGGTGAACAATTCTTCATCCGAAATCTCTTTAAAACTTTATTGATATAGGTTTCTTGAGACAAACCTAAGATACCTTTAAATCTGTCTCTATGGATCTTAATGCCAATGACATAAGATGCCTCACCCATATCATTCATGTCGAAATTTTTAGAGAGGAATTGTTTCACCTCATGAAGTAAACCCTTATCATTGGTTGCAAGTAAGATGTCATCCACATATAAAACAAGAAAACAAACTTTACTCCCACCGACCTTAAGGTATATGCATTGATCCATAACATTTTCAACAAAACCAAATGAAGAAATTATGTTATGGAATTTTAAATACCATTGGCGAGATGCTTGCTTCAAACCGTATATGGATTTCTTAAGCTTACAAACCAATTGCTCACCATCACTAGAGGGGAATTCTTCAGGTTGTTTCATGTAAACCTCCTCCTCTAGCTCTCCATTAAGAAATGTTGTTTTCACATCCATTTGTTGCAATTCCAAATCAAAGTGGGCTACTAATGCCAATATAATGCGTAAGGAATCTTTCTTAAATACAGGAGAAAAGGTTTCCGTGTAATCGATTCCTTCTTTCTGAGTGAACCCCTTTGCAACAAGTCTAGCCTTGTATCTCTCAATGTTGCCTGATGAGTCTTTCTTTGTCTTAAAAACCCATTTACAACCAATGGTTTTTTACACCATTAGGCAACTCAACAAGGTCCCAAACATCGTTGCACCTCATGGAACTCATCTCATCCTTCATGGCATTGTACCACAATTCTGATTCTTTGCAACTCATGGCTTGTGAAAATGATTCGAGATCATTTTCGGCTCTTATATTATAGTCAGATTCTTGTAGATACACTACATAATCACTAGGAATTGCTGACCTCTTAGTTCGAGCAGACCTTCTTAAGGTTGCACCAATATCTTCCGAGGAAGTATGAGGTTCAACTTGTTGTTCAGAAGTGTTAGGCAACTCCTGATCAACTTGGTCTACTGGAATGTTGTCAACAACTTGTGGAACTTCAATGACTGGTTGAACTTCATCGATTGTTCGTTCAACACCCGTTTGTACTTGAGGGGTGTTATGAACAATAAACAATCTATCGCTTGAAGTGGAAGGTTGAGACTCTATATGATCAATATCAGAAACTATGTTTCTAAATTGATCGCTCCCACTGACCAAGTCATATTCAAGAAATTTAGCATTTCTTGATTCCACAATCCTAGTGTTGTGAGATGGACAGTAAAACCTATACCCCTTGGACTTTTCAGCATATCCAATGAAATACCCACTAATAGTCCTTGGGTCCAGTTTCTTCTCTTGTGGATTATAAATTCTCACTTCAGACGAGCATCCCCAAACGCGCATATGTCGCAAACTCGGTTTCCAACCTTTCAATAACTCAAATGGCGTTTTTAGAACAGCCTTGGTTGGAACTCGGTTTAATATATACACAGCTGTCTTAAGTGCTTCAGTCCACAAGAATTTAGGAAGTTTTGAGCTGCTAAGCATACTCCTCACCATGTCCAATAAAGTTCGGTTTCTTCTTTCTGCTACACCATTTTGGTCTGGAGAACCAAGCATGGTGTATTGGGCAACAATCCCATGCTCTTGAAGAAACTTCGCAAATGGCCCAAGTGATTGTCCATCTTCCAAGTATCTACCATAATATTCTCCACCTCTATCTGATCTCACGATCTTAATTTGTTTACCATATTGTTTCTCTACTTCTGCCTTGAAGACTTTAAAGGCATCTAAAGCTTCATTTTTATTGTGAAGTATGTAGAGATACATGTATCGTGAGAAATCATCTATGAAAGAGATGAAGTATTTTTTACCATGAGAGTCCATGTCAAGACTACATATATCAGTATGTATGATCTCTAGTATGGTGGAACTCCTAGTAGCACCTCTCTTTGAATTATTGGTCTGCTTACCCTTAATGCAGTCCACACAAGTCTCAAAGTCAGTAAAATCTAGAGTACTAAGTACCCCATCATTCACCAATCTTTTGATTCTATCTATGGAGATATGACCTAATCTCCGGTGCCACAATGTAGAGGAATCCTCTTTTACAACACATCTCTTAATGTCAATTTGGACATGTAATGAATTATGAGCGGTATCATTTTGTAAGAATATACAATAAAGACCATCAGACAAGATACCATTCCCAACACATTCAGATTTATAAATCAAACTGAAAGATGTTTCTGAAAAATGAAAGGAATATCCAAATGATACAAGTCTAGAAACTGAAATCAAGTTTCATGAGAAACTTGGTACATAAAAGGTCTTTTGCAATTCTAAAACAAAACCACTATTTAAAGTTAAATAACATGTCCCTATTGCTTCCACATGCGAGCCCATCTTGTTTCCGGATAAGATGAATTGCTCACTTGTCACTAGCTTCCTTAGGTTTTGCATACCCTACAAGGAATTTGAAATGTGGATTGTAGATCCAGAATCAATCCACCATGTGTTGGTGTTTACATTAACCATATTAGATTCATAGCAAACAAATGAGGTAGGGTTACCTTTATTCTCAAGCCAATTCTAAAATTTCAGACATTTCTTCTTAACGTGTCCTTTCTTTTTACAGAAAAAACACTTTTCGTCTTTCTTAATGTCAGATTTGGGAGGAATTTGTTGCTTCCCTTTCTGACTAGCTTGAGATTTTCCTTTCTTTCCTTTCCTTTGTGTCACCAGCATGGCACTTTCTCCTTGTTCCATCATTAACCTTCCTTCCTCTTGAACACACATGGTCATCAATTCATTGATAGACCACTTATCCTTATGTGTGTTGTAAGAGATTTTGAAAGGTCCATACTGAGGTGGAAGAGTGTTAAGGATAAAGTGCACCAAGAAAGATTCAGAAATTTCTACCTCGAGTTTCTTCAATAGAGCCACAATGTCCCTCATCTCCATGATATGTTCACCCACACCTCTTATATCGGTGAGCTTCAGGGATGTGAACTTCATAATTAGGGTGCTTGCCAAGGCTTTATCTAAAGTGACGAATTGCTCGTCAATAGCCTTTAGCAATTCACAAACATTTTCATGTTGCTCGATTGAACCATGTATACCAGCACTGATTTTTGTCTTAATGTACATCACGCTAAGGCGATTAGATTTCTCCCAGCGTTCGTACAATAAAATTTGTTCAGGTGTGCTGGTATCAGTGATCTTATGCGGTTCATCTTTCCTTATAGCATAAGCTATGTCCATGCACCCTAATTGAAGAAGAATTCTCTCCTTCCATATCTTAAAGTTATCTCCTCTAAGTTTGGGAACCTCACAACAAATATCAGATATGCTAGGTAAAACTACACAAAAGGATTACAAGCTTATTAAAAATTTGAGGCTTTAATATAAATTCATGCTTTACCAATGTAGAACATGCTTAAAATTGAATCTAATTTTATTAAAAATTGTCTGTGGGCTAAATCTTTAATTCAATCAGATTAATTATCTTTATGATAGACTTTATCAAACTATTTTATTGAATTATGAAATTTATCATGAATATAGTTTGATATTTTCTGTCTATAATCTTTATGATAAACATATTAAATTAATTATTCCTAACTCCTGTGGGTAAATTAGGAAAAATTAATTTTAATATTTTATCCTAATTAATTATATAAACATAATGAAAACCCTGTGGGGTAAAATCATCATATTTATATAGTTAATTACAATTAATGTCCATAATGTGATCCAGATTTACTTAATATATAATTTTTATATAATTAAGGTCGCTGTGGCTATTCCTTAATTATTAAAAAATTATATGGTTCACTAGACATTAAGATTATATGATATATATATATTTTAATATATCTTATACAATTTAGATAAAATTTGCATGTATCAATAGCTACAACATTTAATTTATCTAACACAAGATTAAGCTACATTTTATACATACAAACAATAAAATTAATGATTTAATATGCATGTATAAAGGATCACATATATAAAAATAATCAATAAAATAATTCAAACCGGGCCATTAGAACCTAAATCAGCCCAAATATCATAATTAACCCATGGCCCAACACTTAAAGACTTTAATAATTTTATTGGATCACTCCACATGTAATTTGCCTAATGGGCCCAAAAGTAAAACCCAATCTCTCTCTAGTTTATTTATTTATTTATTTATTAATTTATGGGTTCCAACATTCAGCACGTTGGCATCATAACCACCCCTAGTCGCTTGCAGCAGCATCATCCGCGGCACCAAAACAACGTCAAACCAATCTTTAAGCGACGTCGGCATCATGCCTGCAGCGGCTCACCACTGCAACCCCAAAACAACACCGGAAATGGCGCTTCTTGAATACCTGAAAATGACGCCTTTAGCTGCTGAAACTGCAGCCTCAAAAAGCACTAGAAATGGCGCTTTTGGAACGCCTTAAGTCGCACCTGCAACAGCTGAAACCAGCACCAGCAGCGGCGTTTAAATAGCTCCTGAATGGCGCTTGCAGTGGTGCCTGAATGGCACTCGGAACAAGCACCTGCATCGGCGCTTGAACAGCGCCTGAATGGCGCTCGGAATAGGCGCCTGCAGCGGCGCTTGAACAGCACCTCAATGAGCTCAGAACGGGCGCCTGTACCCGCACTTAAACAACGCTTGAATGGCGCTTGTAGTGGTGCTTGAACGTCGTTCCCAACAGACTATGACGCCAAAACGACGTCTCTGTCATCCTCTGACGGGAATGGGAGGTGGATGCAGCTGTGTGAAACCAGCCACACGCAGGCTTCTCCACTCTAGGAGCCACTCCACATAGGACTTAGCAGATGTCGAGACTCATCTGCTAACTTGGAACGGGTAGGCCAACATTTATCCACATTAGGCCTTACCTGCACAAACCATCCACCCACCTTGACACCCCAACCAGAAGTTTCCAGATTTATTTGTTCTTATTTCCAGAAAATAAACCATTATACAAGCTACTAACACTACTACAAAAATAGTTTATGGTGTCACTATTTACGGTGTCACTTTTAAAATAATGACACCATAGGATTTATAATTAATAAAGGTGACACATCATATAAAAAATCTTCAATTGAGGTAGTTAGATGATATTAATTTTATATTTATAGTGTCATTTTTTGGGAAGTGACATCATATAAAATAATTTTTTTTAGGTATTATAACTTAATGAGCCCACTTTTAGAATTAATAATGATGGATACTATATAAAAATCCCATTGTTTCCATATCTCACCCACAATCCAAAAAATCTAAATATATAAATCCTATATATAAAATCATGATCTTCTTCAACCTTTTCTCTCACCCATCCATAGTCAACATGCTCACAATGGACATTCTTCACTTTGTGGACTCCCAGGTAACCCAAAATCTCTTGGATCTATCATTTTTTTTCTTTTATTAATGTCATTATATTAATTGTTTCAACATCTTTGTATTATGGTTTTTGTGAATTGTGTTTTCTTGAGTTGTAGGGAAGAAAAATTTAGGTTTAATCTTCTAGCATAGAAGAAAAAACTGTAGATTAATTGATTTTTTAATCTAAACCAAACACATGATCAAGTCCTTAAAAAAAAGTGAAAAACAGGAAAAAATGAATGATTTTTAATATGTATTTGTGTGAGAATGACAGGTACAGAATTTTTTTGAAATTTATTATCACATAATCTTCATCCTTTCTAAAAAACGAGAGAGGAAAAAAAAAAGAATGATTTTTTTGTTTATATCTAAGTGGGAATGAGATATAGAATTTCGTTGAGAGTATCCAACCCCAAAAAGACCAATCCGGGAAGGCATGTGTGGTATTGAT
>JAJJMF010027897.1:80542-125820 GCA_022058775.1 Vitis hybrid cultivar | reverse complement strand
GGGAGATGATAAGATGGAAATCATAACCATAGCCATGTTCTCTCCGTGTCTTTCTATCCTCTTCAATTAATTCATGGGCATAGATATTTTATTTAGTTTTTATATTTAATTTATTTATAGTTTATTTAGTTTCTAAAATTCAATTAGCTAGATATTTTATTTGATTTTGTTTTTATATTTAAGTAGTTGAGTTTTGGAAAGTTTTTATATTTTGTTAATAGAAATAGAAATTTTTATATTTTTTATTATTAGGAATTTCTATTTTGTTAAATTGTAAGTATCTATCTCAATAAGAGATTATTAATATTCAAATGAAAGTGATGAAAGAGAGTAAATATTTTAATGCTCAATTATATTTTAATGTTATTTTTTTTTTACATAAGGGTTTATTTATGTTTTCAATTTTGAAGTTCCCTTTCCAAGTCTAGCAACAAAAGTAGTGTCCAACCTTAAAATGGGCATGTGTGGTATTGACGGGAGATGATAAGATGGAAATCATAACCATAGCCAGGTTCTCTCCGTGTCTTTCTATCCTCTTCAATTAATTCATGGGCATAGATATTTTATTTAGTTTTTATATTTAATTTATTTATAGTTTATTTAGTTTCTAAAATCCAATTAGCTAGATATTTTATTTGATTTTGTTTTTATATTTAAGTAGTTGAGTTTTGGAAAGTTTTTATATTTTGTTAATAGAAATAGATATGAGGACTTAAAGGGTTTATATTTAGGTAGTGCTTGAGCCAAGGAAAATGATAGTCCACTATCTTGACCCTATGCATCACAAACCATGTGAGGATTTAAATGACATCGTAAACATGTAAGTTCTTCCTATTATTTTTCATAGTATTATTTTTAAATAAAAAAATACATTCACCTCAAACACATTTTTTATATATATATATTAAAACATATAACATTTACCTATTTTAAAAATGTACCCATTGAACTTATTTACATAGGGCTCTTCGAATATTTGCAAAGAAAACATCTAAGAGGGAGCCATCTTAGCAACTAGTGCAGGTGACATCCAAAAATTTTTCTTTACACATTAGCTTATGCATTTGCACCATTTATATATGTGAGTACTAATGTTATTTTATAATTGATTGATTAGTGTCCAAGACAAGAAGGAGGGTTCGAATGTGGCTACTTTGTTATGAGATTCATTAAAGAGATAATTTTTTATCCTACAATTATTGCTTCAAAGGTATTACTTATTTAATGAATTGTACATAGTTTTAGGCCTCCAAATGTTATGCATTTTAATGTTATTTTCTTATTTGATTTCAGTTTGGTGATAAAAAAAAAACATATTCTCAAGTAGAATTCGATGAAATTAGAGGAGAATGGGCTACTTTTGTGCTACAACTAATCATGAATCATGTTGATGCATCATGATCACCATACATGGTGAGTCCCTTAGCTACTACATGAATTTTTCCATAGGTATTGTATAGTAATGTTTATTCTTTGAATAATGTTTCTATTTGAAAAAAAAATAGTTCTTAGATTTGTTCATTTATGATAACATTGATCCATGTTTATTTTCTTCAATAAAAATCTCTAAAACTCATTAAATTTTGAAATACAGGTATACACTCTTGGGAGGGTGAAATGGAGAATAAAAAAAAAGAAGAAGGCAACAAGATTTTGGGTTTTTAAATGCAACTCTTATGTCATACGTTATAGGACATAAACGTTACTTTAATTGCAACCGAGAAATTTAGATTTTTAGATGGGACTTTTATGTCATTTTATGGTTAGCCGATTTTATGCTTATGAAATGGAGGTATACATGAATCTTGGGATCTTTAACATTTCTGAATCATGTTTTGGTATGTATTTACTCTTCTTTTTTAGTTTTGATGGGTTTGATATGTTGGACGTACTATCCTTTTGTGAACATTTGATATGCAAATATTATTAGATGATTAATGTATTATGAGTTATTCCAGAAACATTACAGAAAAATGAGTTAAATATAATATGATTGTTATATTTATGGACAAAATATAAACAGGTTAATCTTATTAATTCATAAGCATTACAAAAATCAACAACTAAAACCAATCATATCTTCCACAATAATTTACAATGATGTGATACCATAACTCAAAGGTGATGTATTTAATGTGACATCATAACTCAAAGATGATGTATTTAATGTGACACCCTATCATCATTAGAAATATATGGTGTCACTTCCGAATGGGTCACCATTTATCTACTTTGGTGTCACTTCCAAATACGTCACCAATTGGTACCCTCTATGGTGTCAGTGGAGAAGGTGACGTTATGTTGTAGTGACACCCTATGTTTATGGTGACTCGTTATAAATGTCACCATATACCTTTTTCCTTGTAGTGTAATACCAAGGCAAAGGTAAGATTGCATGGCTCTAATACCAAATGTTGGCAATTCATAATGCATATAAACAATTCATTCATATGTAACTTATGCCATACTTACCTCCAGCCATTGTTGGGTTGCAAGTCTTTGGTTTCCAAAACTCTATCTCTCCTTATGGATGGTGTAATTTCTGAAGATTAACAACAGCATGAGAGAGGAGCTTGGGACCAAGACCGATATTTAAAATACAAAGAAAACGTGGCTTCCCGTCAAAGCCACGTTTCTCTGATTTGCCACACGATGAGCAGTTGATAGAAACGTGCTCCTTAACAGCAGCTACATGATGAAGGACGTGGCCAAGTGTTGGACCACTTCAGGGCAGCGGAACGTGGGTGGTGAACGTCGGTTATTTGATAACATCAGCATGATTGCAGTGGCCAAGTAGAGCTCTTCTTTTCTGTAAGGTTCTAATACCCGAGTGTAGTTTCTTGACCGCTCCCATCATCAGTACCGATTTTGACCAAGGATCTAGCATTGTCCAAAGCAAAACCGACGGGCTGTTGATCTTTTCCAGAAGCGCAGAAAGCATTATCGATCCCATGACTAGATTGAACAAGTGTCTTTCATTTATCAACCTCACGTGGCAGCAAATATGGAAGAGTCTAGCGTAAATGACCCCACTGATATTCAATGCTGACTTGGGATATACATATAAGAGCCTTAGAGCTCCCGCGACTTCTCACTCTATTTCAAACTTTCTGTAAGCGTTGCCTTTGCTACTTCCAGTGTTTCTAGATCTTAAAGGTATTCCACTAGCCTCATGCTTGATGCACGAATGTCACCATGCGCCCAAGATAGTTAGATCTTTCAGGCAGCGACATAAGGGCTAGTCCTGCAGCAAATGGAATGAAAGACTGTAGCCCATCCAGAAATACAAACCATGGCTAGTTTTCCGATTGAAGAATAACTTAACCTGTTTGTGATGTGCATTCTAGGATCTTCGGATATCTTTGAGATTGTCCAATCCAAACCCATCTAAACTTGGCGCCTTGTCTTTCCGTGCTTGCAAGTATCGCTATTTTCGGATTCCGATTTCTAACAGGATCAGGGCTGCCTTCCAGTTGAGGTCTTTCGCTTAAGGACGTGCTTTCGTACTGAGATTCTGGACCAGCAATGCTATTCGTTAAAGCCTGGTCTGAAAAAAAAAAAATGAGACACTTTAGGAGGAGGTGCCCATATTAGACATAATCACGGAATTTCTGGTCATGCCCAGTAGCCGGCCTGTCATCAAGTACATTGTAGTATGAAGATGCATGCATTTCCACTTCTCTGGAAGATTAAAGCTCGCATTAGGAAGTAAAACCCAACGCCCTCCATGATACGCCTATTATGGTTCTTTGTAATAGGCTACTGAAACCGCTCTACTGATAATAATTTCCTGATTACTGCCTCAGATCTTCTCAAAAGCTTCACAGTTTCCAATGGATTAACCACCCGTAGCGTTCCACTAGAATATAGTCTGCCCAGTTTCTCCTTGACAGCATGTCGGACGCCTTTTGCAAAAAAAACTTCACAGCAAGGTCAACACTTTCAGTGTTTAAAGGTTGTATTTCCATACTACATCTTTGGCTTAGTCATGATGTCAATGCAGCTGTAAATGAATTCCTTTTCTTCACTGTGAAGCTCAAGTGCCTTTTCAAGGATATCTGTGCATGCATCTTCTAGGCACCATCATCAGTTTGCAACTCATTCTTCACGGACAGTGTATTACTGAAGGACACTTCGTGACGATGATGAAGTCTGGATAAGAGTTCAATCTCCATTAGGTAAGCAAGATCAGGATCTGGGTTCCCCTTAGTGGTCCAGAGTTCGGTTAACTATCGGAATTTGAAGGCGTTAAACAGAACCATTCGATAGCGACTAAAATATTCATGAAACTTGTCAAGATGATACGAACTCTTGTTGTAACTACTGAAGGAGACTACCAAGTTAATGGTGTTTGTAAAGATGTCACAGTAGATATGGTTTCACAGCTCTAGACGTTTTCACGTGTAGCAATGCATGCTGGTTTTGATCGAGTTGACACCCAAGAGTAAGCCACCTCTTTGTAGACATGCTAAATCGAAACTCCTATTGGTATGCACTGGCGAATACCGCAAACATTGAACTATGCATGTACGAATCTGGTGCGAGGGAAATACTACCATTTCTCATGCAAGTAAATGCCTGTCGTGAGGACATAGAACCAGTCAACAAGGCAATAAACAATGTTCAAAAATGCATCCTAGAGACCCTCCTCGACCATGCCTACCCTGAACGTAATTGTAAAAAACCATCCATCCGTTGAGGGCTTAGCAAACTTTCCCATGATGCAGTATTTAGAGGCTTGCGTGTTATTTTCAGAACGCGGATAATTACTTTGCTGAAGAGGTCACTAGCCCGTAGTTGGTGTATCAAAAGTAGTCGTGCAAAAGAGGGGGCCCGGAGTGCAAAGGTTCTTGGGCAGGCCGAAATGGTTGCAGTCACCTCAACAACAATGAACCTGTGTCGCATGTACCCGTCTATCAAAAGATCCAAACTTTATGAAATAGCTTGATCTTTGATTGGAACGTATGTTGCCACTGAAACAAACCCTTTCAAATGAATGCCAATCCATATTTGCAGCCACTATATCCGATGCCTTAGAGCTACGTAGTCGGAACCATCATTGCCCTTGAAGCTTTTTCCGAACCTTCCAGTCATGAAGTTGAGGAGGTCCTTCATTGTAGCAAGGATAAGACTAATTATGAATTTTCTGGCATGCTTCATCTGTGCGGGGTGGAGAGCCTCGTGGAATGAAACTTCTGGCATGTCAAAAACTGGGTCCACTTGTGGAGTGATGGAAGATTGAGAAGAGTGCTGGCCATATGTACGATAAGGTGGCCATGCACTTCCGGAAGGAACCAAGGATAGGTTAGGTGTATAGTTGGAGCTGATGTTCTTTCTTCAGTAGGTTCATGCTAGAAAGTTTAGGAAAGGATTCCTGCACTTTTAATAAACAAACAGTGATAAATCCACAAAGCCGTAAAACAAATCATTTCAGGAGTTTACTCAGATTTTTGGACCTCTTGATACATACCCTTCGATAGAATCTGGATGCATCGCCCTCTGAACAACCTGCATACTGGAATTTTCTCTGCAGATTGTCAAACATTACAAGGATCAACTACTTCCAACCAAGATCAAGGGTGGGAGCAGCGCATGTCGTGTGATCAAACCGATCGAATTCAGCAACTTTACTCTCCAAGTCTTCTAAAGAAAATTGAACATGGTTCGGATTCTCTTCTGCTGACCGATAGACCAATACATTATCCTTACCAGCTATGCCCAAATTTATAATACTCCTACCCACAGAAGAAGAGGCAAACACAAGAATTTCCATGGAGTTCCATGGTAGACCTTCCATACTTGCAGTATGTTCAATAAATGAATTTGTATAAACTGTCCAAACTGCATTCAATGAAGGTTCTCATAAATATAATTCTGGAGCCATCAGATACAAGCTTTTCAGGGATGAGAGGATCTCAATCAAAGTACCACCATATTCACTGATTCCATAAACAGTTTCTGATCTAGAAGAAAGAGTGGCGATATCCACAACAGCAAGTCTTGAACCTTTTTATCATGAGCTCATATACGTATTCTCACACCTCCGATCCAACATTTAGATAACCCGATGACCAAGAAGCTCAATAATCCAAAAGGATTACACCAACAGCACCACTCATAAATGAGACCTAGAACACACCAAAGAACATACTGTCGGAGAAAGATACCAGGTAGAGATATGTAAACTACCGTGTAACAAGAAAGGGACGCCAAAGGAATAGGAAAAGATGCAAACATTGAAACAAAGAAGAAGGAAAACTCCAGAAAATATAAATGAGAGATAGGCAGACAGTGAATCATCAGACAAAGCCACATCCCATTATTTTGTTAATGGGCTTAAATCAGGTGATAACAGCAGAGAGCAATGGTTTGGCTTTAAAACATCCAACTCAGGAACAAACCATTCATCAATCAAAGGGAACAGTTATGAAACCAAACCAAAATATATATAGGAAAAAGAACTCAGATTCAACATAACAACCAAGTGGCCATTGATGTCCATATCAAGTAGAAAAAATGAATTTTTAGAACTAGCCAGGGAATGAGGAAAAATCGAAATTAAACGACAATATAGTAAATATCTGGAAACATACCTGCCCGATCTCCCCTCCAATTGCTTGGCTTCGGGCTACTACACCTTTCTTATACTGGGAAATCTTCTCCAAGACTGGATTCTGTCCACCTATCTCTCTGTTCTTCCTCTCTCCCTCCTGTTCTCAATGCGTGCTGCAAGTTCCTTTTCCAAAACTTCTTTCTCTCTTCCTTTTTTTTCTCTATCCCCTAGCTTCCCCAAAAACCCATCTGCCTGTGCTTTTTGTAGCAATTGGCAGCCGTTCTACCTAAGGAGTCTTCCTCTCTCCAAATTCTCTGCTTCATTCGCCAGAAAATTCCTTTTAAATTTCAAAAAAAAACCAATTCATGCATATTATGTAAGGAGTCCCATCTTTCCCAAAAAACTCCTTTATCCCTATTTTAACTCTCTGGAAGAGTTCCTTTCCTTTTCAAAGTCTTACTAATTTCAAAATTCTTTTTCCTCTAGTTAGTAGATTTTCCTAATAAAAAATCAAATTATTAAATTAAATAAATTAACAAAAATAAATAAATAAAAAAGAAAAAACTAAATAACTAAATAAATAAAAGTGATTGATAACAATGAGAATAAATTAAAATAAATAAATAAATAAAAATATAATAAATGATTAAATAAAAGTGATTGATAATAATAATAAAAATAAAAATAATAAATAAATGAGATAAATGAGCCATGCAACCATACAAGTCATGCTAAGAATGGTCTAATGGGTCAAGTGTGCCTAAGTGGGCCTAAGTGAGCCTAGACAACCCTAAGGTGTCTAAATGAGCCTAAGGTGGTGCGTAATTGGCCGGGTATAACTATACGGGCCTAGGGTGAGACTAGGTGGGTCTAACTAAGTTTAACCTAAACTGCACCTAAGTGAAGCCTAATCTAAGCTTGAAGGGCAGCCAAGGTCATAATGTGGTGCCAAATAAACCCCTCAACCAAAGTCTCCAAAGTCGCTCAAAAAAGATAAGCTACATGAGTAGTAATGAACCATCAAAGAACTACTATGGAGTACTAGAAGTAAACTTAAAGACGTGTGCTAAAGGGACAAAATGGAGGGTCTACAACCATGCAAATTGTACTATCTTCAACCTTTTCCTTTATAAAGTGTCTATCAACTCCCACGTGTTTAGTTGAGTCATGATGAACTGGGTTGTGTGATATGTTGATGGTCATCTTATTGTCACAATACATCTTCATTGACATCTCCTCCTTCACATTAATTTCTCATGAAAGTTGTTTAAGCCATATTAGTTTGCACATATCATGAGCAATAGCGCGAAATTCTGCCTTTGCACTACTTCTAGCTACTACTGTTTGCTTCTTACTCCTCCAAGTTGTTAAGTTGCCCCACACAAAGGTGCAATAGCCTGAAGTTGATCTTTGATCATTTATGGAACTTGCCTAGTTATCATTTGTGAACCCTTCAATGCTTCTTGTTTCATTTTTTCTAAAGAATAATCCTTTCCTTAGAGATCCTTTAAGATACTTTAGAATTCTATACATGACTTTCATATGTTTTTTGTAAGGAGCATGCATGTATTGACTCACAATTCTTATTGCAAAAACGATGTCTGGTCTAGTGTGGGAAAGATAAATTAGCATCCCTACTAGACGTTGATAACTTTTGGTGTTGATAGGTGTGCTTTCTTTTTGTTCTTCAATCTTTTTTACTGGATCCATTGGAGCATCCAAAGGTTTACATCCTAGCTTCTCGGTTTCCTTCAAGAGATCTAGAATATATTTTCTTTAGGAAACTGATATTTCACTATTTTTCCTTGCCATTTCCATCCTTAGAAAGTAACGTAGAGGTCCTAGATCTTTGGTTTCAAACTTAGCAGCCTGCTTCCTTTTTAATTGTTCCATCTCCATTAGATCATTTCCCAATCACTATAATGTCATCCACATTGACCATGAGAATAGTGACCTTACCATCATTGTGATTATAAAATAAGGTATGATCAGATTGATCCTGTGTATATCCATGCCTCATGTTGACCTTGGTAAATCTCTTGAACCATGCATGAGGAGACTGTTTATCCCATAGAGAGATTTTCTAAGCTTGTAGACTTTCCTTACTTTCCTTCCTTGATCGAATCTAGGAGGCAATTCCATATACACTTCTTCTTCTAGGTCTCCATTCATAAAAACATTTTTAATGTCTAGTTATTGAAGTCACCAATCCAGATTTGCAGCAAGGGATAAAAGAACTGTCATGGTATTAAGTTTGGCAATTGGGGTAAACATTTCTTGATAGTCAATACCATAAGTTTGTGCAAATCCCTTAGCTACCAACCTCGTCTTGTACTTTTCAATGAACCCATCTGACTTTTATTTTACAACAAACACCCATTTGCATCCAACAAGCATATTCCATCTGGGATTGATCACTAAATCCTAAGTTCGGTTTTTTTCTAGAGCTTTCATTTCCTCCATCAAAGCTTCTCTCCATTGAGGATCTTGTAGAGCGTCATGAATATGTTCCAGAACTTCTTCTCCTAAAACTTTGGAAATAAAAGCTTGAAATTGAGGTGAGAGGGTGTTAAGTACATGGTTGAACAACTTTTCTCATGGCTATAGGCAAATTAAGGTCACTTACCTTAGGAAGGACAGTTTGTTTTGATTCTTGACAGCACTATTGGTCCATTTTGGTCTCTACTATTCTTGAGTTACTCCTTGAATAGACATGAAGTTCTGGTTGTTGTAGTGAATCTCCCCTAGCCTTGAATCTGTTTTTGTTGTTGACACCCCAAGTCCGACTGGGTTCGAATGTTCTGGTTTGTCAGTTTCAAACATTAGTTGGTTAAGGAGGTGTTCTGGCTGTTCAGGTGGGTAAAAAGGCTAGTTTAATAGTTGTTTTGGTGATATAGTTGGGTTAGGCAACAAGTTTGGTGGTGCAATGACAATTCCCAAAAAATCTCTTTATCTACATTCTGCCCCTGAAGTGAATTTTGGAGAAAAAGGTTAGTTCTCAAAAAAATATAATATCCAAAGTGACAAAGTATTTTTTTTTTTTAGGAGAGCAACAACGATACCCCTTTTGTATGGTTGAATAACCAAGGAAGACATGCTAATGCTGTAGGATCCAGTTTGGTTCGATTTTGTTCAAGAACATGAACAAAGCCTTTATAGCCGAAAACCTTAAGGGGAAGTTGGTTAATGGACTGAGTTTGGGGATATAATTGAAGGAATCTTTTTAATGGTGTTTGGTAATTGAGAACTTGGGTAGGCATATGATTTATAAGATAATAGGTTGTAAGAATGGAATCTCCCCAAAATTGTTTTGGTACATTTGTGGTAAGCATAATAGATCGGGCTACTTCCAATAAATGTCTATTCTTTCACTCAGCCATTCCATTTTATTGAGGTGTATCTACACACGAACTTTGATACATAACCCTTTTTTCTTACAAATAATTCCCCAAAATGGTATTAAAATACTCTTTCCCATTATCCGTTTGTAAGACTTGGATTTTAGCATTAGATTGGTTTTGAATCATTTGATAAAAAATTTGAATGTTGGTTCTACCTCATTTTTTTCTTTCAAGAGATATGTCACTATTTCTTATTGAAAATAGAAGGAAACAAATGCTTCAAATATTGAAAATTAGGGTGGCGTAACCTAAAGTGCCATAACACTATTTCTTGTTGCTTAGTCCTCTAGGAAGATTCACAACCAGCTTATAGAACTTGTCCATCCTTGGTATTGTCTTCCTTGAAGCTGTAGAGCCTGCCATATTCCTCAGCACTGCCAATCCTCTTCCTTAGATAGCAAATTACATGATAATTTTGGGACATGGAGAACATTGAAAAGTGTTATATGAGGCCCTAAAATTATAGTACCAGTCCCTGCAATTTTGACTTTAATGTGTACAGAACCTGGAGTATAAGTAGAAAAAAGACTTGCACAACCTGTCATATGGTCTGTTGCCCCTAAATCTATGATCCAAGGGTTGAATTTTTCTGTTGTTCCACTCAAAGCAGTCCTAAATGTACCTTTTTGGGCTAGGAAGGATGAGTTAATGAGGTTTGGGGATGTATTAGTGCCTGATTTTGCTGGTACCAAGGCTGAAGATGGTGTTAACAATTTGTAGAGCTGCTCTAACTGCTCCTTGTTTAAGGAAATATTAACAGAGCTCTCTCCTTTCTGCTATTCAGTATCTGAAGTGGCCGTGATTGGATCTCTGACAGTGATCACACCAAAGGTTGTCATTTCTTCTGTTGTTGCAGGTATCTCCATGGGAACTGTCATCTTTACAGGCTGTCAGGGCAGAGTTATCAGCAGTAGTATTGCCAGGAACAGTAGGAGTTTTTTACCCCGCCAACCATCACACATTTGCATGTTTGCAATTCCAATATTTTAATCCTTGTTCACATGATGGCTGTTATATTAATTTTAGTTCTGATTCAGATAATATAGTCATAACATTTGCTGGAATTTTACGAAATCAGACTCGGCATTTTGAGATTTTGAAAACTTTGATACCATATTTAGTCAATTTATGGTACGAAATTTTCTATGGTACGAAAAAGGTATCATGATTCATGCTCCAAAAGTCAACTAATGAGATTGAGAGTTTGTTTCTTAATACATTAAACTACCTAGAGGGGGTAGTCCAAAATTTTATTTCCCAATTTAAAATTTATTCAAATTTTATGAAAGCTAGATTCAAACAAAGTATATATAGAAATCAATCACACATACAAGGACATCAACTATAGGTGGAAATAACACTTACAAAGTTCTCGATAAATTTAGTAGATCAAAACCTATAAGTTGAACAATTGGAAATAAAGCCACCAAATACGTAAAAGATTGTATATAGATTACCAAATTTGGAAGATCCAACTCCCAAAGGGTCTTATACTAGTAAGCACCTACCCAATTTTTCATGTCCTTATCGCAACACTCTTTGTTCCTTACTGAATACCTTAATCCCATGCTAAGGCTATGAAAGAACATACCTTCCTTTTTAATGAAAACTCTTTCAAGATTGTGTTTGAAAGGTTTGAGAGATGGAGATCTAGGGTAGAGAGAATAGTCACGTTCTTATGCATGTCTTCAATTTATAAAAACTTAGTATTTATATAGAATAGAACACTGTACACCACTGTTCGTTGAACTAAACATGGATTTAGTTTCTGCTGTAGTAGTTGTATCCTGGGTTGGTTAAATAAATCTAAGGATTGCAAGGGAAAATTTTGGAATAAAATGCATCAAATGTACTCAACATTTATTATAAATCAGGAATCAAGCAGTTGGCAGACAAGATTTCATGTTCTTTTTATCAAATTTTCGTGTATCCAATGGGTTTGCTTTTTGTTTGTTTTCTTGTCTTGCGGTTCATTGTGGTTTCTCTTAAAGAAGGCATGTTCAATAATGCCAATGTTCTTTTCCGGACAAAATTTGTGGATGGTGTTTCCACAGTTCAGAGAACTGTTGCAGCTAAGCAGAACAAGTGATTTTGTTATCTTCTTAGTTTCTGTATTAAAGCGGTATGTCCTGACTCAGTTTGATGTATATAGTTGTAATCCCTACATGACAATACTATTGACCAATTTGTAGTGGTGGGAAGTTACAGTGCCATTCCTATTTCACAGATCATGGGGTATATTAGGTTTTGATTTTACTGATATAGGTCTGGCATCTGTCCAACGCCTTTGATTGTGCCAATTCTTGCGATCTAATCTAGGTACTTCTGTTTCATGATTCTTAGGTTCCACTCAAGGAAAACCTCTGATCAGGGGTGTAGTGGGCTGCACCACTTTACAAGTTAACAAGAAATGTATCAATTTAGTAGCAAGCGAATATGAATCATATGCTTCATTATGATCATATCATTTTTGGGTAGATCAATTAAGAAACTTGCCCTAGGCAAGGACTGTTGGGCTGGGCTTCAATTTCCATGACTAGGCCTGACCTTAGACTCAGATGGGCTAGTAAATCTGGGTTCAATCTGGCCCTAGGATCTTAGCGCCATGACCAGGCCTGCTAAAATACCTGACTTTTGGCCGCTGTAACTCTGCCAATTCTGATATTCCTTTGATGAATGAGTACATTGGATCTTGTGTTTGGTCTTAAGAACTAAAAAAAGTGGCAGCTCAAAACTAACCGTTAGGTATGGTTTGGGGTTGATTTAACGTTCTCTAAAAGCTCAACAAGAATGATTTAAAATTCTTCCACAATCAATATAAGAGGTTAATTTGAAGCCTTTAAATAAGAGTTGGAAGCTCAAAACTAATCGTAAGGTATGGTTTGGGGTTGATTGGTTGAATTGGTTATTACCCATTGGGCATCAAAAAGTACAAGTGACCAATATTAGGTTATAAAAGGTTAGCTAGATGGGTTTCCACCTCAACTAGTTAAAATAAGCTTTTGTCGACCTTAATCGGTTCAATCAATGAATAAACCTTGATTGAGTGAACAGTAATGGTTAAGTTGCTTTGGTCAAAGTCTGGGATCGAACATACAACTTTAGCATATTGCATCTTTAGCATAAGATCATTAGGAAAACCTGACTAGATAAACCTTTATCATTTTAAAAACCTTTTTAACCATTAACAACACTAATTAAAAATGATTTTCATTTAGAACAATTCTTCATCCAATTTATAAAAGAATAAAATCAATTTAGGCACTTGGACGATTGTAGGTACTTCAATAAAAATGTAATGCAATAAGCTTAGTATACCAACAACCTTACAAAGAGAATTCTTAAAAGATTTCATCTTAGAGACTTTTTTCTTTGAATCTTTTTTCCTCATTTTGATTTTCATTTGGCTTTATACATTTTTTATTGTCTCTTTGAAAATCTTCTTACCTAAACATCCATAGGATAAATCATTAGTTCTGAATATTGTTTGTATTCGTCAAAACTAAAATTAACGAAACCATAGTTTTACAAAAATGTTTGTAAAACTTTGTCCAAATATTACTCAACTGAAAGATGACATGGATTAGTGGATTACACACCCAAAAAAAAAAAAAAAAACAAAGAGAACAAAAAAAAAACAAAAAAACAAAAAACAAAAAACAAAATGCAAAAAACAAAAATAAGATTTCATGCTAGAGAAAACTAGGTATACCATTACTTTTAAAGAAGTAAAGGACAAAAAACATATTATTGTAAAAAAAAACAAATCAAGAGAAGAATTTAGAGAAATAAAGGAATAAGAAAGTCAAAGGAAAATAATCCTGAAGTTATCAATTTCCAATATCTTACCATATTTATAGGTTCCAATCATAATGACAATAATAAATATTTTTTTTTTTTTAACAATTATGAATGTTACATGAATATTTGCAAAGTTTAATATTGGGAAATGATGACGTCCACAAATTTTTATGCCTATTTATAGAACTCCCCTTTTGATGTTAAATCATTTTTAAAATGTCTTATTAAAACATGACTAGGAAAAATCCAAGTGAAGGAAAAAAAGTATAATAATCTTTTAATGCATTTGGACTGTTGTAACAACCTAATTAAAAATTTTGTCAGTAAAACCTAGTAGATCAAAACCTAGATGAAAGGAAAAAGAATACAATGTAGTAACATCCTTATTAATCTGCTCTCCTATGAACATAATCATGTTTTCTTGACCACTTCAACTTGAAGTTTCTTGAATCTTCCCATTTCAATATTTTATATGAGTTTATGGAATATTGCTCTTGGTAATGCTTTTATGAATAGGTTTACTAAATTGTCATCTAATTTTACAGGTTGAATATTAATTTCAATGTTTTTTTAAGCTCATGAGTGTAAAGGAACCTAGGTGAGATATGCTTAGTTTTGTTACTTTTAATTTATCCTCCTTTATTACTTTTAACAAACTGTCATCAACATCTTGCTAGCTGGTTGGACTACACTCGGTGCACCACTTACAATGTTTTTACTTTAATCAATTTAATCATTATAAACTTGTAAGACAAGCTAGACTTTGCCTCTTTCTTATACACTAGAATTGCCTCTTTCTTATACACCAGAAGCTAAGGGCCGACGAAAACAAACCTTAAATACTTAGAAGAGAATTGATATCCCGATAGCAAAACTTTTTCTTTTGGGGGTGTCTTGAGAAAAGGAAAAAGAAAAGAGGGGAAGAGGATTTTATAGGGAGGTGATACGCTGGATCTCGAGAAGAGCTGAGGAAAAGCTGTGAAACAGATAGAGTGAGTAGGCTGTGAGAGAGCCATTTTTGAAAGAGTAAGCAGGCTATTTTTGAGAAGAAAAAGAGATCAGCAAGAGAAGGGAAGCAGATTAGGAGCTCACCAGTTTTGTCTAGGTATGATTACAACATGCTTCATATTTTCCCATTTCACACTTTTCGACCCTGCCTCCTGCTGATTTTAGGTTCATTTTGATGCTTGATTGTGGACATTAGATACTATGCATGCTTGTGGAATCTGAGACCATTTTTTTTATGTACTTTATATATGGTTCTACTTTGGCTCCTTTGGCTCTATTTATGAACAACTTGTGCATTTCACTTTTTATGAATAACTTGAATATGGATCCATCACTAAATCTGATTATTAAAGATCATGCCCCAACTTTCTTTTGATTCCACCCTAGTGTAGCTCATTGACAATCCATGAAATAGGGCTAAGATTCATTGATGTTTCGTTTATTTGTTCGTTTATGCTCTGCCCCTGTTTTCGTTCTTCCCTATATTCCTCTATTTCTGGTGTCTCTGGGTGAGGATACAATAACTTTGGTCAGACAGCCTTTGAGAAGTCTACATATTCCTGGTATCTATCACCATTTTGTTGGCTTGTTGGAGAAGTATTGCATTGGACCAGGATGAGATGGTAAGAAACTTCCAGCTTCGGAGCAATACCTTTGCTTTCTTGCTGAGTACCAAACCTGGGACTGGAAATCTGATCACTAAAAAGAATAGTGAGCATTTTGGGTTGAATGAGGGTCCTTCGAGAGTCTACGGATGATGGCCACTTGATTTTGGAGTTGGGGAACGAATTTTCTCACTACCGATGATATGAGTGTCATACTAGTTGCAAAACTGAAGAGAAGATTGGGATGTGAAATGTGGGCAAAATTACATTTGACTGGCATGCATGTTGACTAGGGTATCAAGCTCCACTGGAGATCAGGTAGAGGCAATGGCCTTTCTAGGGGGTTTTAGACATAAAATGTGCTTTAATGGCATGAGAATTTCTGGGTCTCTTTCATCTAGTACTGTTTATTTGTTAATTTGGAGACCCATTTTTGGTTTTACTGAGGGTTTGTGGTAACTGGGTGTTCTGAGTTGAAGTTGGCCTGTGTTCATGTGCAAAGCTATCTTATATTTATTTTGTTGGTAGAATGTTAAAATCATTAAGAGTGATAGTTTAAGCCGAGCCACATTGTTCAGAAAGGAGAAGTGGTTTTGAAGGAATCAATCCCATGAAGTAGTTGCCTCCAACAAAGATTTGAGCATTTTGCATGAATATAGAGTGGTGATAATTGAAGAAGTCTGGGGCTCTGAGCATTGTACACTTGAAGAATGGCTTCAACAGGGCCACCACAGACTTTAAAGAGATTGGATTCCTCGTTAACAAGAGAGGGAAACCAGCTGATTATCACCCTTCTTGGTACTAGAAATGAAGTGGGCTGCTCCCGTGCCTACACGTCTTATAAAGGGAAAACCATATTGTTTAACTGTGGAATTCTTCCCGCATACACAGGCACGGTTGCTTTGCCATACTTTGACGAGATTGATCCTTCAACTATTGATGTCCTTTTGGTGATACCCTTTCACTTGGATCATGTTGCATCCCTTCCATATTACCTGGGAGAAGACATTTCTGTGCATTCAGACAGTTACATGAAAGCTCAGTTCCTGAAACAGCACTTGCAGCTGCAATCAATCAAGCTCTTTCCCACCCGAGCCCTTGGTACATGTGACTTCTTCTGCATGGCCAGCCAAAGTGTCTACAAAGCCCTCCATCAAAATCCTTCCTCTATCCAATCCAAATCCCAAGCCAAACAACTCTGTGCCTAAAACCTGAAGACAAACTCACTATCTCCCCAATCTTCATACCCACAAAATTCATCACATACCCACCACCATTAGTTTGTTTCCCATCACAATGCTCAACACAATCACTCCTCACACCCTCTACCTTCAACTTCAAACCCATCATACTCTCTCCATGATCCTCACTTTTCTTTCTCTCCGTAACATGCTCTTCAGACGGTAACCATAAATCAACCAGAAGCAGCTCCTGGGTGGGCCCTAGTGGGCTAACCTCTCTAATCCGGTCTCTCATCATTGCCCAAGATGACTTTGACATACCAGTAGCCACAGTTTAGCTGGTAGATGCGTCCATGCATGACGTTACTTCCACTCAGCATGAAGAGAAGTCCTATAGTTTGTTGCAAAAGTCGAGGATTTAATATTGGAAGATAAAAATCTGGAGTTTATGCTAAAATGGATGATACTATACTGGTTTTCCCACCCGTTTATTCATCCAAAGCCAACAAGCTGGATGTGTGAAAACATCGGAATCATCTCAAGATCCCAAAACAGTCTCCATGCTAATGGCAGTAGTAGAGCCAGTGGAGCCGTGGAACCTAAAGCCTCTAGGAGCATTAGACTGTCGGAGGAAAATTCGATGAGAAGAAGCACAAGGTTGGATGCTGCTTTCAACTGAGCGTGTAATGCTGTTTAGTTCTTTTCATTCTCAGCACCCAAAAAGCTAGAAGGACGATTCGAGGTGACACAAGTTCAACAAGCTGTGAGCTTGGGAATGGCCTCACGTGCATGAAGTTTCTTCATGCACGGTTATCTTTCGGTGCACCACCCAGGAGCACGTGGCCCTTTTGAATTCGACAGTGTTCTTGTTTATAATAGTGAAATATTTGGAGGAATTCATGTTGGCAACAACTATAGATGCTCAGAACTCAATCTGGACACAACTATATTACTGATGAACCTTTTGCTAAGAAAGCAATAATGGAATACTGAAAATGGCTTGCCAACCTCTGATAAGCAGCTTCTGGTAATCATAAAGAAGATGAGATACAGAAAGGAAATCAAATCATGGTGCCCGAGCCTTTGGGAAATTCATCATTACCAAAGGAAAAAGAATCCATTATTGATGTCGCTAAGCTTTCTGTTACCAATATATCACCATCTGGATGCTTGGCAAACCTCCTTGAAGACCACTCTGGCAGAATTGATGCTCTCATCGTTAAACTTCCAAAGTGGGTTGCTACATCTGTACTCAATCAGTTCATGTTGTTAAAGGCTGATAAGCTTGACAAGGCAGAAGCTCCTCAATTGCCTATATGGCCCCATCAAGCATCCCCACAACTTGATACAAATCCATGGTGGTGCTTAAGGATCAGAATCAAACATAGCTTGGGCACGCTGAAGATTGCTAGATGAGAAGCAGTATCCAAGCATGGTGATTGGTTTAGAGGCCCATCTGCCAAAAATCTGAAGACTAAATGTTTGGGAAGGATTAGGTTGAAGAAAGCCTACAGTCAAAAAGCTGAGAAGCAACAGAAAGACAAGGTTATGATTGGTTTGAGGAGTGATTGGGACATTTAAGCAAAGATTCACTACTGTCCTAATTAGAATCAGTTAGGCTGGAAAGACCACGCTGATGAATGTTCAAGTAGAAAGACAAGCTAGAGGTCATATTGAGAGGAAACATTAGAATATCTGGGTTCTCCAAGCAACATTAAACTTTTGCAAGAATTTCCAATTGAGCAGAATGATATCCACTCCCCTCCAGTTACTGTTATTGAATCTTTGATCTACTCATTTCTTTCCTAGAGCTCCCCTTTTAACTCTTTTATCTTTGTAAGGATTTACATGCTTTAAATTGAGTTTTCAAAACTTTTCCATTAAAATAATTCATCTTTTCTAATTTCATCCTTAGGAGTTTCTAGGTAATAAATTTCAGCTTTCATAAAAGCTTGCTGCCGTATTTCACCCCGGCAGGCACTTCTTATCATCTCCCTTGTTTTTTTTTAATAATTTTCTTGATTTTTAATAAGCACAATTAAATGCTCTAATTCTAGAAAATGGAACTTATAGAATTAATTCCTACAAAAATAATTTGGGTAGTGGTGGGGCCCAACATACATGCTATTCTCTTTTGTGGATTAATTCTAATTGATATGCTCATTGAATATTGACTTACTTTGTCTTATTCTGTGATTATTTCTATACCTATGTACTAATTTTGTTTCCATGATAGCACATTATTGATTCGCTGCTCACGTACACATCTTATCTTCTCCCATCTGTTTGATGACCATCCATCGAGTACTTTGGCTATAGTACGTTTTTTATTACTATTTGGTATCCACGATTAATTGGCTAATTGCCACACTTGCTTTAACTTAATTGGTAGAGACCCATTTTTAGGGGTGCTACGACTTATCACCATACCTTCCAGATAGGTAACTTGACCCTTGGACCTGACTCGATTTTTTCACAAACTTGTCTTTCCTTTAGGAGTCACACTTAGAGTTTTTCTTTCTTATTTTGTTTTTCCCTTAAAAAAAAAAACAAAAATAAATAGCAACTCCAAAAATAATTAAAAAAAAATCAAATTTTCAAATAAAAAATTAATCTCGCCATTTGCCTGGGGATGCATGAGAAAAATGCAGGTCCATATGGACTGACTTTCTTGTGAAGGCAAATTGAAAGTGAAGACCATAGTTTCAATGGTGCTAACCTCAATAAAAACCAACCTCATTGCAAAGAGTGGCTCTTAACTCGTTGGTATAGCCACACAGAGTTACTTTTTAATTTTCTCATTTTTTGAGCTCAAAACTAATCAAGTAACAACTATTATCATACAATTATTTGTTTATTTATAAATATATCATAATAATAAAATCAAATATTTGATTAACATGTTTGATAATACCTATAAATATTTAAATAGTACCAATGATAATATCCATCAGGGATTATTATCTTAAGTTGCTTGCTTTATTTGTTATATACTGATAATGACTCACTTGCCATAAACAAAGCTATTAAGTTCAAGGTACATATAGGTTATGTTTGGTTCTTAGAAGATTTGAAAGAAAATACAAGGGAAAAAAATAGGAAGGAAACATAAAAGGAAAGAAAAACTGAAGAAAAATAAAAAATGAATTTAAAGACAACAAATTATTTTTATATGACATTTCAAACTTATTTCACTTATTTTAACTCTTCGATATAAAGATAAAATAATTTGAAAATATATAAGTTTTTAATTAATTTTAATTATATTTGGTTTTTTCTTAGGACAATCAAACATAAGAAAATCATTTTCCTTAACATTTTTTACTTTTCTTTCTTTAGTACTTCCTGAAAATAAAAAATAAAAACCATAACATATTTTTTATAATAACTCTTTATTCATGCAAAATTCCTTATTGACTTGAGCATAGGAGTTTCTTTTTATTATTATTATTACTATGAAAAACACTTATAAGACATCATTATCAGTTTCCTTGTTAGAAAAGCCAATATTTTATCATATTTTAGTTTTCATTTCAATATTTCATTATCACAAAAAAAAAAAAAAATTACAACTGTTTTACACTTTACCTTTAAATTATAGTTTTAAAGTTGAATTTATTTATCTATTTTAAATTTAATTGTCTAAGCCTTTAATATAATTGTTTTTAGGTTGTTCTAGGTCCTTCAAGTTTTAACTGCAACTAGGAACTAATTGTCCTAAGGCTGGAGCCACAAACCATTGAACTGGGCTCGAATCCCATATCTTGGGCCTATTAATGAGAGGCCTACCCTTTTTCCTTTACAAAAGACTAAGTTCGCCACCAAGCCCATATTCTTTTATTGTTTAGATTTGGATCCCAACATGCTACCCTTCTTTAAGTCCCAACATTTTCAAACCCAAAGTCTCAACCTTGTTAAATGTCATATGTTCTCTAAGTTGAAGTTGCCTCTAGAATGCAATTAATAATATTAAAATGTTATGATTAAAAGATAATTAATGATAACAAATATAGGTTATGAAATTTGAATATTTCTATTCTAAGAACCTATAAAAAGAATAACTACTTGACTAATATTAAAATATATCATTTGTATAGAAATGTATCATATGTATAGCTTGTTGAAATTTGAATATCTTTGTTATAGTAACATATAAATAAAATAATAAATTTGTTGATATTAAAAATGTATATTTATTTAGAAAGTATGTATAAGGAAAGTGATAAATTGACTGATCATATTAAATATATATTTATTTAGAAAACATGTGACATTTTTCTCTTCATATTTGTAAGAAACATATCAAAAGTATCCTAAAAATTAAATCTGTTATTCACTATACTTTGAGAAGTATCCTAAAAATTTTCAATGCTAGTTTGCATGCATTCTATATCAACTTCTTGTTAGATTGCTAGTGCACCTCATGTGCTGCATCTTGCATCCTAAAAATTTTCATAATGAACTTCAAAATGAATTTTCATGTTATTTCCATTTCCAAGTCAAGACCAAATACATATTAAAATCAAACACACATATATAACTAAAACTAAAAGGTTTAAGGGGCTTATTTATGTAGAACATCCAAATATCTCATCTTTTTTTCTTTTCGCTTGTTAAATGTTTCATAGAGAGAAAGCAGAACACCTCAACCTGTGACATGGGTTCTTCAAAATGAACCATGTTAGTGGAAACTATAAGTGTATTTTGTGTATTGGCAATTTCGGGTCAATCATAGCTCATATTTTTCAAATCCTCCCTTGGACACTTGCCTTTTCCAAATTATTCGTGTTTGAAGATGGCGAAAGGAATTGGTAAGTGCATTTGAGGTGATGGATGATGGCAAAAAATGATCAATCATATTTTAATTTTTTTTATCCTTTTATTGGAAAATGAAATTGAAGCATAAAGTGTAAAACATTGTGTTTAAAAAATTTGGATCGATTTTTAATTAATCAAACCAAAGAGTAATAGTTTATCTTGAACCCGGATTTTTCAGTCTTATTCGATCAATCAGATTTAGATCACACTTGTGAATTATCATAATTTTCCAAACAAATCACAATCAATTGACAAGTTTCAAAACCCTAATACTTAACCTCTCTTTCCATATGTGGAGATATGACTGTGAGAGTAAAAACCCTGGTTTTTGAGCTTCAAGTTTCTCTTACTATATTAGGGAATGTTTGCCTTATGAGAAAATTTATGAGTTTCAATTGAAAATCAGTTTTTGAGTAAAAAATCTTTCGTTCCAAATGGGTTGACTCATTGTGTTCTTCATCCTACCTCTCGTATTGCTCTCATATCCAACTTCTTGGGGGTAAAACCCAAGATTCTTCCTTTGTGGACTCAAGAAGAGGCTGAGATCAAAGCTTGGAGTGAATTCCAAGTGTTTTATTGAAGAAGAATGGTGGTAGCTAAAGCTCAAGGTTCTAGGCAAGTGGTCCGAGAAAGGATGAACAACTTGGGCTAGATAAAACCTTGTACTTAACTATTTTTTCTTCATAGTGGATTATTTGATTGCTTGAGGCCCATGGTTTTTTTTTATCTCTTCGGAGGGTTTCCATGTTAAAAAAATTGGTGTCATCATCTTTCCTTTCTATTGTCTTTTGATTAGCATTTCATAAGCTTATGATATTTTTCATTGTGTTATGGTGATTGAGTTAATTAGAGCATGAGCTAAAATGTGTCTATTGAATCTTTGAAATAACAAGATATATGTTAGTTGTTGTTGATTGATGACAAGGGGCATCTGAAAAAAAGTTTTTATATTGATGCAATGTTTTATATATTAGGTTTGAGGAATGTTGTCTCATTTGCATGTGACTTGTATTGAATAACTTGTTTAGGAGAGTGTTGGTGCATCCATTGTTGCTTGTGATACGCTTGTTTGTTCATAAGGTTGAAAAAGAAAATCATTATATAAGGGAAAAATAGGGAAATTATGATCATTTATGAGATACCATATCTAATTGTTTTAAAAACACCTATTTCCCCCTTATAGGTGTTATCCATAAGTGAGATTCATCTTCGATTGGTATCAGAGCAAGTTTCAAAGAAAAAATCATTGTCAATCCTTGAATCTCAAATATGGAACCTCATCAAGAGCGTCAATTGGGAGACCTCCCTTTTTAATCGGTGAAAATTATTCTCATCGGAAAGTGAGAATACAATATTTTCTCAAAATGCAAAGTGAAAAAGTATGGAATACCGTTGAATTTGGTTTGCCTCCACCTAAGGTGTTGGATAGAGAAGGTAGACTAACATATGTGATCAAGCCTAAATTGGAATGGGATAGAGGTGAAAATGAAGCTAGTGAGAACAATGCTAGGGCCATGTATTCCATCTTAAATGCCATTAGCACAGATGAATTTCATAGGATTGCTACTTGTACCTCAACTAAGGAAGCTTGGGACATCCTCCACTACTCATGAAGGAACCAATGATGTTAAAGTGTCTAAACTTCAACTGTTGACTTCTAGGTTTGAGACAATTAGGATGGAAGCTCATGAGAATTTTGGAGAGTTTCATGCAAAATTGATGGACATTGTGAATTCTAGTTTTAATCTACCCATCCCTAATTCCAAAGTGGTTAGAAAGATTATAATATATCTTTCAGAGAGATTTAGAGCCAAAGTCACCACCATTAAAGATTCTAAAACTGTGGATTCCTTGAGGAATGATGAACTTGTAGGTTCCCTCCAAACCTTTGAAATGATTCTTGTATTACCTAGGAAAGTTAAGGGAATTGCTTTAAAAGCTATTAAAAAAAAGAGTCTCTAAGTTTCAAAAGTGAGGATGATGAGAAAATGTTAGAAGGTGAGCTTACTAAGTTTGCTAAAAAATTCAAGAAGTACATGAAATTCAAAAAATCCAAGAAGGAATCAAATGATGGTAAAAAATGGAGGAACTCAATTAGAAAAAATAAAAAGTTGGAAAAAGATGTGAAAAGAGAGTTGAAAATTGGGTGTTTTACATGTGGGGGAAAGGGTCACTATGCATTTGAATGTCCTTCAAAGAAAAAGAATAATAAGGCCATGCAAGTTACTTGGAGTGACTCTGAGTCTAATCAAACAAGTGAAAATGAATCAAATGAATATGATGAATGCACTAACTTCATAGCCTTTGTTGCAACTATCAAAGAGGAACCTCTCTTAAAAGAAGCTTCAAGTGAGTTAAAGTGAGTCAAGTGACTCCAATGATGATGACATGTGTTTTGACACAACATATGAGATTTTGTATAAGGAGTGCTTAAGCCTTAAACAAGAACAAGCCAAGTGGATTACTTCTAAGAAGATTTTAACCAATGAGATTGATGTTTTAAAGAGAGAAAAAAAGACTTTGTTTGATAAAATTACATTTCTTGAAAATGAACATTTGGAAGTGAAGAAAAAGTGTGATGTGTTGAAGAATGAAAGTCAAATGTTCAAGGATGAGTTAAGTCTTAGGAAGGAAGAGTCATATCCTAGCTCTAAGAGACTTAATGAGTTGATCAATTCAGGGAGAAAATCTTTTGATAAAAGAGATCTAGGATTTGTTGATGGAAATGCTACTCTAAGTAACGATAAGATAGTTTTTGTTAAGCCTTGTGAAGAAAAATTTCCTAAGAAAACTCATCCTCATATCAAGTTTCATTGCACTCATTGTGGAAAAGTGGGGCACACTTTTGATAGATGTTATGCAAGATTGTTTGATAATTTTAAAAGGAAATTAACCAATCGAATGAATGAATGTCATGCATTGAAGGATAAGTTGTTGAATGTGAACAAGAGAGTGTCTACGAAGTTTTCAAATGTCCTCTATAATGGTATCTTGATAGTGGATGTTCACTCCATAAGACTAGAAATAAATCTTTTTTCATATCATTGATTTTGATGGAGGAAATGTTACCTTTGGGGATGGTAATGTGGCTAGAGTGAAAGGAAAAGGCTCTATATGTGCTTAAAGTATTCCTCAGCTTGAAGAGGTCTTATATGTGGAAAGTTTAAAGGCTAACTTAATAAGCATAAGCCAATTATGAAAGAATAATCTCAATGTCCAATTTTCATAAAATGGTGATTGTGTGATGATTGACTTGAAAACTTGTAATAATTGCTATGTTGTTAGTCAAAAAACTCTTTCCTCTTCTTCTCTTGTGTTTGAAAGTTCTAAAATTTATTTTGTTGATCACTTGTGGCATAATAGATTAGTTCAAAATGAAAAAACGTGTCATTCTAAATATTAGGAGTGATAAGGGAGGAAAAGGGATGATGTTGGTGTCATTCATAGATCAAAGAATCATCTTCATCATTTTAGAGTCAAACTCACTGACACTAGACATTACTTCAATCAAGACTTGGTGGAAAACAAACTTGTTTCCTTCAAATATGTTCCTACCGAGTGTCAAATAGTTGATATCCTCACTAAGCCTTTGGATGTTTCCAAGTTTGAGTCACTTAGGAACTCCATAAGCTTATGTTTTTTCAATTGATTGTCTTTAAGGCTTCTCTATGACATCCCTTCTTGTATATTCTTTATTCCTAGAGGTTTCATACACTTATTGAGTCTTTGTGTTGCCTTGTTTTTCTTTTCTCATGCTTCTCATTCTTGTTGTTTGTTTTGGTATCTCCTTAAACCCTTTTTCCTCTATATTTTAAACATAGATGTTTGTTTTTATGAGGACTTGACATTTTTTTCCTTTTAGAAAATGGTTATTTTGTGTCATAATGGTCCAAAAGTGTTCCAAGATATGAAAATCCTTTTTGTGTTGGTGTGAGATGGAGCATAACGTGCTTATTTTTTAGCTTTGCTTGGATAAGTTGCAAGATACTTATTTCATATCCATTGAGTAATCAACAACTTGTGGAGTGTTTTATGATTTCATAAAACTGATAAATGATTTATAAAGTTCAACTGCGAGTCTATATCATTCAATGTGCCTTAAAGTATGAGTAAAGTCACATGAATCTTCTTGAGAATTTGAATTTGTGTCTCTTGATTGTTTTCACTCTCCAAAAAAAAAAAAGTTATTCATTTCTCGGAATGTTTAAAGCACCTTGGCAATGTTTCAACTGTAAAAAGCCTCCATTACAAAAGTGGGCCATCCCTTTATGTTTGCAATGACATATTTGTAATGGCCACCTTAGTCATCTTAAAATCAATATTCTATCCTAAGTGTGTTTCCAACATGTTATCAAAACAAATAAAATAAAAAATAAAAAAAAAGATGTGATGTTTGTTTGCATGTCAAGGGATGTATATTTAGTCAAAGAATGTATTTTTAACTGTGTTAAATAGAAATCTGGTCAAGGGAGATGTAAATTTACTTCAACATAAATAAACTTGAGTTTCTTTAGTGATGAATATGATCTTGAAAATGTTTTTTGGTTCATGGATATTTATAGCCTTATAAGTGGAGATTATTTATCATTGTTAGTTCATTATGGTCTTATAAGTGTACTCTTTAAGCCAAAAATCGTTTGATGGAGTGTTAATAATTTCTTGTTTTTTTTATCCTTGTCATATGAGAAATTGATGAGTTTCCATATATTTCATGCTTTGTCATTCAATTCAAGAGTCTCTTGGTGACATTTTGTTTTTATTATTATGCATATTAATGACCAAATGCTAAATATTTTTCACTTTGAGCTCTAATGAATTTGTTTTTAATGTATTTTTTTCATTTTTCTTAAGGTTGTACAACTTTTTTGCTCATTTTGATGATTTTTTTTATCATATCTCGATCATTGGTCGTTTCAATCAACTATTTTTTCAAGAAAAACTGAGTATTGTGCAGCGTGATTGAACTGTGAACGATCAACTTTCGATCAACTGTGTTTTTCTAACCTTAGATGAGAATTGTATTGTGTGATTGAAATGTGGTCGATCGACTTTTGATCAACTATGTTTTGTCTAACCTTGGCTGAAAACTATAATATGTGATCGAACTTGGATCGATCCATCTTCGATCAACCATGTTTTTGTTGGCTTGACTAACAATTGTATTGTGTGATCGAACTTATTCTCTAGTGCTTTAAATAAATTTTAAAAAAAAATCAAAAGAAATAGAATAAAATACATGTTTAAATAGAAAGGAAAAAAAGGGTTTTTCCATCTCAAAACAAAATCCCCAAATTTCTTCCAATCCTAGCTCTTTCCAAGCCATTTTTCTCTCAAAACACTTTTTGCTTGTCACTTTCTCTTCACCAAAGCATTCAAAGTTTTCCATTGCTCTTCCCCATGGGTGGCTTCTAACTCCGAAATCCCTCTCATCTCTCTCCAACAAAGCGTGTTTTATTGTGGATTGTGGTGTCGATGGCTAGTTGTTCTCCATTGCTAGGTAAGTTTGGTTTTTCTTTCAATCTAAGGTTTGATTAGGGAAGATTTATCAAATTCTTATTCGTATGGTTCCTAAGTTGAGTACCAGGAAGAGTGTGGGTTACAATTCAACATTTTGAGATACCCTTGCTAAAGTAGATAGTGCTTGTCTTTGGTGTTAAGGTTTGATTTTCTATATTTCGATTCACCTAAGTCATTGTATTTGTTCATAAATTTGTCTTGGTTTGGGTGTATGTGGTGCTCCTTTGGCATATTGGTATTGATCCTTCAATGTTTACAATATTTTTTGTTGGAGCTTGAATGTGATATTTTTTCTTGCAATGTGGTGCTCAATTTTGGGTCTTTCATATTTCTAAAAGGTTGCTTTCATAGAGCTCTTATTCGAATTTTTTTGTCTAATCCCATGGATTGGTTGAGGGGGAGGAGGCTCATATTGAATTTTTTTCTTCATCTATTTTACATGAATATTCAATTTTTGTTAGAACATCATTGGTCTATATAAATATCCTCTCATTTTTATTGTTTCATTGATGTGTTTATTGAGGATCCTATTTTTTTTAGGTTTTTTTTAACATATTTATTTATTTTCCTTTGTATTATTCTAACACAAAAATGGGGAGAATTTTTGGATGTGCATATTGAATATCTTAAGGATATATTTTAAATATTAGTTTCTATATTCTTTATGTGAAGGTGCTACTAACTATTTTTGTATGTCAATCTTTGATGACAAGTTGTATAGTGTCTAGTTTGTGAGGATGAGTGAGTGTGTACCTTATATGAGAGTGGGGTGGGGTATACTCTTACTCATTAGTGTTGTAAAGGGTTTTGTCCTAGAATTGCCAAAGGGTGAGATTGTAATTTTTTTTTTTTTTTTTTGTATTGGCAATTTTGGGTCAAAATTCCCATTGTGTCTCGTAGCTCATATTCTTCAAATTCTCCCTTGGACACTTGTCTTTTCCAAATTGTTCGTGTTTGAAGATGGCTAAAGGAATTGTTAAGTGCATTTGAGGTGATGGATGATGGCAAAAAGTGATCAATCATATTTTAAATTTTTATCCTTTTATTGAAAAATGAAATTGAAGTATAAAAGTGTAAAGCATTGTGTTTAAAACATTTGGAGTGATTTCTAATCGATCAAACTAAAGAACAACAATTTATCTTGAACCCAAATTTTCAGTCTTGTCGGATTGATCAAATTTCAATCACACCTACAAATTTTCATGATTTTCCAAACAAATCTCAACCATTGGATGAGTTTCAAAACCCTAATACTTAAGATGTGGAGAGACAACTGTGAGAGTAAAAACCATGGGGTTTTGAGCTTCAAGTTTCTTTTACTATATTGGGGAGTGTTTGCCTTGTGAGAAAATTTGTGGATTTGAATTGAAAATCAATTTTTAAGTGAAAAATCTTTAGTTCAAAATGGGTTGATTCACTGTATTTTTCATCTTAGCTCTCATGCATATTGCTCTCATATCCTACTTATTGGGGTGAAACCTAAAATTCTTCTTGTGTGGACTCAAGAAGAAGTCGAGATCAAAGCTTGGAGTGGATTCCAAGTGTTTTCCTAAAGAAGAATGGTGATAGCTGAAGCTTGAAGGTTCTAGGCAAGTGGTTTGGGAGAGGATGACAAACTTGGGCTAGGTAAAACCTTGTACTCAACTATTTTTTCTTGATAGTGGATTATTTAATTACTTGAGGCTTGTGGTTCTTTATCTCTTCGGAGGTTTTCTATATTAAAAAAATTGGGTGTCATTGTCTCTCCTTTCTATCTTGTCTTTTGATTAGCATTTCACGAGCTTATGATATTTTTCATTTTGTTATGGTGATTGAATTAATTGGAGTATGAGCTAAAATGTATCTATTGAATCTTTGAAAGAACAAGATATATGTTAGTTGTTGTTGATTGATGACAAGGGGCATGTGAAAAAGAATTTTTACATTGATGCAATGTTTTATATATTAGGTTTGGGGAGTGGTCTCATTTGCATGTGACTTGCATTGAATAACTTGTTTAGGAGAGTGTTGGTGCATCCATTGTTGCTTGCGATTCACTTGTTTATTCATAAGGTTGAAAAAGAAAACCATTGTATAAGGGAAAAACAGGGGAATTGTGAGTATTTGTGAGATAGCATCTCTAATTGTTTTAAAAAACACTTATTCACCACTTCCGTCCCTCTAGGTATTATCCACAAGTGAGATTCATCTTTAGAAACCACAAACATGGCAATACTCATTCAATAAAAATGCTGATTTTTTTTTTACAAAGATTATTTTATTTCGATTAAATGTGCTAACTACATGGCGTAAATTTAGTTGATGAACATACTTGGCCACATGCTTCTTGATTGAAATGAACTAGTCATGACATTAACTTCCAACATCCTCAGTACTCGTTAGTAAATTTGCAAGGAAAGAAGCAAAGCACTACAAACCACAAATTTTCTCAAAGGTTTTCAAATAATATTCTGAAATTTGAAACTCAAAATCTTCTTACTATTTACATAGCTACATAAAACATACAAAATTTCAAAAATTCAAACATAAAAACTACTAAATATGTATAAATGAATATATGTGATATCAGCTTTATATTACCAAACATATATACTTAAAAAGATTGATGTTAGACTTTGCATGAAGAACATGAAGATATTTAGTGTCATTGCTTCCTAAAAATAAGAGCCACCATAAAGTTTTACTTTAGGGATTTTTATAAGTTTATTTATTTATTTCATTCTTCTTCTTCTTCTTTGGCTTTTGGTAATTTAATCGGAATATTTCATAAATACATTTTCCCATTCCTAAAATGGCTAAAGAAATAGTAAAATCTTTTTTTAAGGTTTATAAAAAAGCCAACTTCATCAAGTTGATATAATGTTTTATAAAATGACTAGAACTTCAAAAGCTAATATCCATGTCCACTCTTTGTTGTGAAATAAGTGGTTGGGATATCTCTAATTGTTGATTTGAGTTAAAGCATTATATCAAAGTGTGGGGAGGAATGAATACTAATGCATTAAAATGTCAGTTGGAAAATTAATTAAACATCCTATTCACAACTTTGTTGACTTACTAATTCAACAACCACTTTTTCTTTCTTATTTGTCATTATTAAATTTGATTTTGGATCAAGATGTCTTAATCAATTTATATAAGCTGAATTAAAATCCATCTTATATAGAAATGTTAAATGTTTATAATTTATAAAATTAGAGATTTTTTAGAATTTCAATTAACTGAACGATAATGATTTGAAAGTATATAATTGGATACAATTGCTAGCAAATCATATAAAACTAATAATATGTATGAATTGCTTATAAGAAGTCAAAAACTTCTTTATTTTGTCCAAAGTTTAATAAGAATTTATGTATCTATTCTAATAATATATTAAAAGAACTTACAAAAAGAAAAAGTTTAATATAAAAGTCATAAATAAAAATAGTACTTACTTATCTTAAAAACCCTATATAGAAAGCTATTTAATGTTAATAAAACTTTTACAATGCCAAGACTTTATAAAATGATATTTAATTGGATTTGAGCACTAAAAAACACAACATTTAAAGGTCAAATTAAATATAATTTATGTTAGTGTTTAGGACAACTATGAAACATAGTTCCATACTTTTTCATATTAATTTTGAAGATTCAATAAAAATTATTTGAAAATAGATATCCAAATGGAAGATTTAATCCCATTACTGTTTAATGCCAAATGTACAAGTTAAAAGTTAATTTTGAAGGCAGGCAAATACCTCCATTCCTTGGTTTTCTCAGCAAAATGCAGTACCTCAATCTCTCACATGCCAATTTCGTTGAAACTGTTCCCACTCAACTCAGAAAATTTTTCCAACTTGCTTTCCGTTGATCTCAGCCTCAATGTTTTTGTTCAATCTAGAGACCTTGCATGGCTTTCTCACATTTTGTCTTTAAGATTCCTTGACTTAAGTTTGGTTGATCTTGGTGCAGCCATCCATTGGTCACAAGCAATTAATAAACTCCCTTCTCTCGTTCACTTAAACTTAAATGGTTGTGCCCTCCTACCCTTCACCATTGGCTCTCTTTTCCATGCTAATTCCTCTGTCCCTCTTGTTTTCCTTGATCTTTCCAACAATTATCTGATCAATTCTTCAATATACCCATGGCTGTCCAAATTTAGTACCACCCTTGTTCATCTTGATCTCTCTAGCAATGATCTAAATGATTCGATTCTGGTTGCTTTTGGGAACATGATTTCTCTTGCATATCTGGACCTCAGATATGGTGCATTTGAAGGTGGGATTCAGTTCGCATTTGGGGACATGAGAGCCCTTGAATATTTTGATATCTCTGGACATGGGCTTCATGGCGAGATTCCAGACACATTTGGGAACATGAGTTCTCTTACATATCTTGCTCTCTCTTCCAATCAACTTCAAGAAGGGATTCCGGACGCAATTGGAGACCTGACTTCTCTTACATATCTTGAACTCTTTGGCTATCAACTTAAATCTCTTCCCAAGACATTCGGTAGAAGCCTTGTTCATGTTGATATCTCCTTCAATCAACTTAGGGGTTCAATTCCAAACACATTTGGTAACATGGTTTCTCTTGAAGAACTCTCTCTCTCACAATGAACCTGAAGGTGAGATTCCAAAATCCTTTGGTAGAAGGCTTGTTATTCTTGATCTCTCATCGAATCGACTATATGGCTCAATTCCAGATACACTTAGGAACATGGTTTCTCTTGAAAGGCTCTTTCTCTGAATCAACTCCATGGTATGATTCCAAAATCCTTGAGTAATTTATGTAATTTGCAAGCATTAGAGTTGGATAGCAACAATCTCATCATTAGAAAACTTCCACAAGACTTGTTGGCTTGTGCAAATGGTACATTACGACCTTTGTCTTTATCTGATAACCGGTTTAGCGGATCAGTTCCTTATCTCACTGGATTTTTGTCCTTGGAAAGGTTATATCTTGATTATAATCAACTAAATGGAACTTTACCTGAAAGTATTGGGCAGTTAGCTGAGCTTGTTTGGTTTGATATTGGTTCAAATTCATTGCAAGGTACCATCTCTGAATCTCATCTCTTTAATCTATCTAACTTGGCCCATTTAGGCTTATCTTCTAGCTCTATCTCACTTTCAACATGAGCTTGGAGTGGGTTCCTCCATTTCAACTGGGTTCTCTACTATTAGCCTCCTGCAAATTGGGAACTCCTTTTCCTAGATGGCTTCAAACTCAAAAGTATTTGACGGAGTTTGATCTCTCCAATTCTGACATTTCAGATATCCTCCTAGATTGGTTTTAGAATTTAACTTTCGAATGTCAATAGTTTAAATTTTCCAAGAATCAGATTAGAGGGGTCTTGGCCAATTTATCATAACAATTTGGTTCTTTTCCAAACTTAGATGTAAGCTCAAACTACTTTGAGGTTTCAATATACCACAACTTCCTTCTAGTGTGACAAGGTTGGATCTTTGCAATAACAAGTTATCAAGGTCCATTTCTTTATTGTGTACAGTTGCTAATTCATACCTCGTCTATCTTGACCTCTCAAACAACTTATTAACAGGGGCCCTGCCGAATTGTTGTCCACAATGGGAAAGCTTGGTAGTCCTTAAATTGGTAAATAATAAATTTTCTAGGAGGATTCCAAATTCTTTGGGTCCTTTGTGATTGATTCAAACAATGCATTTTCACAACAATAATTTAATCAAAGAATTGCCTTTATCTTTGAATAATTGCATAAGTTTGAGGTTTATTGATTGGGGAAAAAATATGTTATATGGGAAAATCCCCCCTTGGATAGGAGGAAGCCTCCCAAATTTAACTATTATAAATCTACAAACTAATAGATTAAGTGGAAGTATATGCTCAAAGTTATGTCAATTGAAAAAAATTCAAATATTGAACCTCTCAAGTTATAACATATCTAATATCATACCAAGATGTCTTAGTAATTTCACTGCCATGACTAAGAAAGGGAGTTTGACTATTGCTCATAATTATTCATTTGGCTCACATGCTCATAAAAGTCCAACGGAGTACTTTAAGAATGAGTCATATGTTTATGAGGCATTGTTTAATCGGAAAGAAAGTGAATTTAAGTACAAGAATATTCTTGGACTTATAAAGACCATTGATCTTTCAAGCAACAATCTATTTGGGGAGATTCCAAAAAAGATTATTGATCTTCGTGAATTAGTTTCATTAAACTTATCAAGCAACAATTTTACTACATTGATCCTTCCAATGATTGGTCAATTGAAATCATTAAAGGTCCTTGATTTGTTTCAAAATCAACTTTTTGGTGAAATTCCAACTAGCCCTTTGAAAATAAGCAATCTTAGTGTCTTAGATCTCTCTAACAATAACTTATCTAGTAAAATTCCACAAGGTACTCAACTTCAAAGCTTCAATGCTTCCTCTTATAAGGGAATCCTATACTTTGTGGATTGCCTCTTCTGAAAAAGTGTCTAGAAGATAAAATAGAGTAAGATTCTCGCATTCATATCATTGAAGACAAAGTTCAACAAGATGGAAATGATATGTGGTTTTATATTAGCATTGCTCTTGATTTCATTGTTAGATTTTGAAGAGTGTGTGGAACTTTACTACTCAACAACTCATTGAGATATGCCTATTTTTGCTTCTTGAATAAAATCAAAAATTGGTTTTATGTGATTATAGCAATAAATATTGCTAGAGTAAGGAGAGTCTTTGAAGCTAAATGGTATAACTTTCACTCGATCTCTTACCCTTTCTCTTATTTGTACTTGTTTCAAAGGGCAATGGCTATGAAAGAAAAGTAGGCCTTTACTACTATTTTTGGGATAAATAATTTTAAGGTTTATAAACCAAGAATATTGTTAAAGCAAATGTTCTTTCCATGCAACTGATTAAAAAGATTTTTTCAAACTAATGAACATTATTTTTTACTTGGTTTTGTAGGATCTCAACTCCATTTTCTTCTCATATTAGCATGTTGTGGCTTATTATCTCATGTGGATAGATGAATGCATGGTTGAATGCAAATAGCTCTATCATTTCAAATTCTCATCCTATAATTGATTTTGGGATGCAATAGGTTTCTTACTTTATTTTGATGATTTCTTGTATGATTAAGATGCTTATTTTATTTTATCTTTTATTTAGAGATTTTGGGACACATTATTTCTACTCTTATATAATGCTGCTATTTTATATTTTGATGCTTTGAGACTAATCAAAATAATGTTGTGGAAAGAAATTAAGCCATATTAGTGTCAAACTTTTTAATTAAAATTAATACTTCTTTCTCTCCAAAAAGAAAAATAATTTCAATTGTTAAAATTTAAACAAAATAAAAGATAATGGTAGTCATAATTTTAACACTAAAAAAAAAAGTATTTATGATCAACTTCTCTGTCTTCTTGTCTTTCACTCTCTTAGCACTCTTAAAAATGTAAAGATCTTTCTATTTTAATCTCCAAAGCTTTCTCACATGACACTATCTTGTTTGCAAAAGTAAAAATAGATTTGTGAAATTGATAGTGATATATCATTTTTTTTTTTGTAGTGGAGTGTAGTTAACTTTCTATATTGGAATGTTAGGTCAACTTCAAAATTGAATTTTGAGGATGTCAATATTTTTCTATGGATCTTAATGGTCCCTATTTGAGCTCATACCCTTTAGTGGCATGTTTTTTTGAGATATATTTGGGTTTTTATTAATATGTATGCATAATGGTGTTTTGGTAAAAATATAGGATTACATAAGAGCTTATAAATGGTGATAATTAATTAATTCAAGTCCAAGAGGGTAATTAATTAATTAGTACTTAGTGGGCTAGATTAAGTAATTCAAGTCCAAGCTAGACTAGAGTCATTTAAGTCCACAAAGAAGTCTATATAAACCCTCTTAGGGTTTAGAGTTAGATACTTGATTTAATGTCCTTTAGAAAGAAAACCTTAACCTCCATCCACTCTAAAGAGTAGTTCACCCTTCCATTGCCAAGATCTAAGAGAGAGTCATTAGACAGAAGATCTCTAAGTCTTCGAGGATATCTATAGCAATTAGAAAAATGATTTAGGAACATCCAAATCCAAAGGTATGAGTTTCTAACACCCTAGAAGTTTTAATGACTAATATTTTCTATTGCACCTAGGATATTAGATGCATGCAACCCTTTTTGTGATCCAAGGCTTGGATTGGGTTTTAGATCCAATAATCTACAATATCTAAATTTTCTTTTACAATTGTTGCATCACTTAAATTAGAAGTTCGATTTTTTATATTTTTTTGGTCCTTTATGGTTTGGACAATTTCTCATATAGTACTCTTTTTTGTTACAATTAAAACACTTGTTGTTTCCTTTGGACTTTGATTTAGATTAGGAATGATTTTTTCTACAATTAGTTTTCTTTCCCGATCTCCTCTAGTCACCAAAACTTCACTTGAACTTTCTTCTCTACTCATAGACGCCTTTTTTTTCAACTCCTTTTGAATTCAAGGCTGCTTTAACTTCCCTTATGGAGAGAGTATCTCTATCATACATCATGGTATCTATAAAATGCTCATAAGAATTCCATAGGGAACACATCAAAATTATAATTTGGTCTTCATTATCAGTTCTAACATTAATATTTCTTAAAGTCATAATAGTACTAGGAGGCTTTAAGTTATGGGTGAGACCCTAAAGTGGTCATATATCCATATGGATTGGGTCACCATTGATGTAGGTTGGTGGCAAAAAGTATACCTAATAGAGGCACCAAGATATCTCATGGGATTGAGGTAGTGTGTTCCCTTGGGTGATCCAAAGAACATGTGGATCATGAAATCTGTGGTCACAATAATTCCTTTACTAGAATTTGACATATGATTCTTGAAGGTAGAGTATGTTATTTGATCACATAATAAGTGGGATCTATAACTCAAGGATTTGAGAGGTAATATTAATATGTGATAGTACTACCTTATTAGATTACAGACACAAGTTCATGGAGAGTCTACATTTAGTGGTAGTAGGTCACGGACCTGAGCACTTGGTGTCTCGTTGTAATTTACATAGGGTGTTGGAGTGTAATTGACTCTTTATAGTGGGATGTTGAGTCAATTTCAAATTTTGATTCTAAGGGATCCAGTACTCCCATGGATCCCAATGGTCCCTGCTTTAGCTCAAATTCCTTGATGGCACGGTTTATGAGGGTTAGATGAGTTCTTAGTTCACTTTTGTGCATAATTGATTAATTAAGCCTTGTATGGTTAACTAATCAATAAGCAACCTTTTTGGGCTAGATTAAGTGACCCAAGCCCATGGTGGACTTAAGTCACTTAAGCCTAATAAGAAGCCTATAAATACTCCTTTAGGGGTTAGGGTTTCTATGTCTTGCCATTCTCCCTTTTAGTCCAAAGAGAAAACCCTAGCCTCTACCCTTGAGAGCTCCACCTTCTCAGTGTCTAGACACAAGGAAGAGTCATCGGGTGGAAAATCATGGTGTTTATGAGATCATTATGACTTTGGAGTTATCTACATCATTGGAATCTATCTGGGAACATCCAGATCGAAGATATGTGACTTTATTCTCTAGATCTATGGTTTCTATGGTATTCTTATTGTTTTTTAATACTTATTTATCCGTTGTGATAGATTTAAATAGCCTAGGATAGATTTTCATGCACCATACACAATCCAAGGCATAGAAACAAAGTAATCCGAGGTTCCCAACATATGCACACTTTGATTCTATCAAAACATGGAAGAATGTTTTATGATATCAAAATGAGTAATTTGCTCACAAATGGTATGTAATGACCCACTTCCAACCAAGTAGATATTGTTCACCTTGGGTTATCTATTTAGTTAAGAGGATTTCATACATGTATAACGTTAGGAATATTTTCCTCTATCCGATGTCAGATATCACAGTCACCTCCTTCCCTCTTCCTAATATGGAACAAACGTCCTCTTTGTATCTCATAGGATTGTGGAGCTAAAGAGAAATGCATGCCCTGCGAGGTAGAACAAAGGAAGATCACATCAAAACTAAAGATTGGTTTTGATACTATTTGCAATGACCCACTCCCAACCAAGTAGATATTGTTTGCTCTAGGTCTAAAGGGTCCTTAGGACTTTAAAGCACATTTATAGTTAAGAGGAGCTCATACATATATAGTTTCAAGAACTTTTTCTCCTATTCAATGTGGGACATCATATGATATGTCTAATTCACATCATAGTCCTTAAAGAACATCCTAAATTGTTTTAATAATCAAGGACCAATTCAAAAAAAGTAGCTCTCTCCTATAAAAGAATCACTTGACAAATTTTAATCTATTAAAAAGTAGGTAAAAACTTAAAAATTATTATTTTTGGGTTTATTACACTTTACCCCCCTAACCTATGGCATGTTTTGCACATTGCCTCCTCAAGTTTAAAATCGAGCAATGTACCATCCATACTTTATAATTGCATGCAATGTGCATTTTTTGAATGACGATGTTACCTTAAATGGATTAAAGACGCATGTGTTCTCCATGTGACCTATTTAAGTGAGGGTAAAAATGTCATTTTATTTTAAAACCCTAACCAAGCCCTTCTACCTTCTTCTCCTCCTCTTCATTCTTTCTTCCTTCCCAAATTGTAATCAAAGCATAGTTGAATCCCCAAATTGCAACCAAAGCATATTAGGGAGTGAAAATTGCAAGAAAATGGTGATCATGTAGTATTTCTCTAAACTTTCTTCTTCTTCTTCTTCTTTTTCTTCTCTCTTCACTCTTTCTCTCTCATTCCCATTTTTATTGAAAATTTGCACGGTTGACGTTTTGGGTTTTTTTTCTCCTTAAATTTCTTCAAAATTTCCCCCAATTTTCTGAAACATCAAAACGAAACCTTAACCTCAAAATGGAAGTATAACATAAAAATGAAACCTAACCCTAACCTTAACTCTATGTTGTATACAGGTGTCATGTGGTCTAGATGTTGTGTTAGGTTTGTTTTATTATTGTTGTTGTTTTTGCACTTTGTTTGGTTGGCGAGAAAATCAATATATCTTTTTTCCTTTATAAATTTTGAATCTGAGACTATTTGAATTAGTTGAATCAATTTTTTAATAATATTTTTAGTTTTTGGTAAATTTTTTTGAGTTTGGTTCCAATCACCATAAGATGTGTAATCCTGTTCGCTGGAATTCTAGTTTCTCAAACTGGAATTATGGGAAAATTACAGTCAGCGATCGAAGGAGGAAGAAGAGAGCTAGGTTGGGGATTTGGGTGTTTTGAAATGAAATGATCGTTTTGTACTCAATCACACGGAGTGCACATGCCTTTTCGCCCAAAAAAATAATGTCATCTATAAAAAAATGTACATTGCATGCAATTATAAAGAATGTAGGGTACATTGCTCGAATTTGAACTCAAGGGGGTAAGGTGCAAAACACGGTATAGGTTGAGGGGTTAAACTGTAATAAACCCAATATTTTTTTTTATTTTTTTTGTTTTTTGCCTTATAATGGGGTGCTTTGGATATTAAAATGGATTTTCACAAATAGTTTTGATGAAATTGAGATTTATAATTATATTCCATATTTAGAAAGATTTATTTCAACTAGAAGGGTGGAAAATTTTAATCCTTCAACCTTATATCCAAATATTACCCTATTAAATCCCCCATTTACCCTTTACACCAAAGTGCTGGTACTAGAATTAGATGTTTTTCCCTTTCGATAATCATACATAAAAGCTACGTCATCCCAAGAACACTCCATGCCCAAGGATAAGCTTAAGAGGGAGATTTTGATGATGAGAAATCCACCTCCACTTTCGTCAACTAAACATATAGACAAAGATGAAGAAAAGACTTTACAAAGAATCCCTCACAAAGGAATGAAACATTCTATTATGAAAATGAGCTAATAAAAGATTAAAGATTCTATAATGAAAAAAAGCTGATAAGAACGAGTCTCATTTAGGACACTTATTCTCAAAATACAAGGATTCTTATCAATTGAGTCTCCTATTTCTATAAATAGGGTGTCTTTGTATGTTTGAGGCACTTCACCCCTATATAGGGATAAGGTTCCTTTTAATTTCATTTTTTTTTCTTTGCATTTCTACCATAATGAAAAACCCAAAAAATATGATATCTTTTTCAGCAATTAGAAAGACACCTCCTAATGTGATTGATAATTACACTTTAGTCCCTCAGTTTATGGACATTATACTAACACCTCCTGTGAGAGTTTGTCCGTTAACATGGTTAATAGCATTGATAAAATGTCTTTATTATCTTCCATTAATTGGTATACTCGGAACACAACTTTTTTACATTTCTAATTATTCCACCCTAAATCAACTTCTATTTCAATGCAATTATTTAATTTCTAAATTGATTTTAAGAACCTCAACCATTCTCATTCTTCTTACTCTCTACTTCACCTTTTTTTTTTTTTCCATATTTTTTCTTTTCATTTTATTTTTGAAGTCAAATTATCTACATCTTTTATCCTTTTCTAAATCTATCATCCTTCATTATTTTTTTCATCTCTAATATTCATCCTATTATTTCCAAATTTTCCAACTTGATTTCAAGAACCCTAAACTGTTCATCCTTCCTCTTTCTAGCATTGTTTACCCTCTTATTTTTAAAATTAGATCATTTACTTCTCATTTTCTTCCTAATCCATTACTTCAATTTTTTTTTTAGAAGCCTAACTCGCCTTTTTCATTATTATTTTAAAATCAGATCATCTTCATACTCTCATCTTCTTCAAAATCTATTATTTTTATTTTCATTTCTAATTTTAATCCATTTATTTATTTATTTATTTATTTTAATTTTATATAATCTCTCTTATCTTTGAAACCCAATTCAATATTTCACCTATTTGTTTCTGTTTTTATTTTCCCCAAACTAGAAAATCACCTCATTTTCTTTTCTTTCCTTTTTCAAATTTTTCCACAAACCCAAAAGAAGAGAAATCTAGTATTGTAACTCATTCATCTTTTTTCCCTCAAACTTAAAATATTTTCAACTATCCACATGAACGTTCAATCTCAATCTCATAACCATTTCCTTTCAAAAACTTTCAATCAAACAAGAGACAAAGGCACCCAACAACAACAAGAATTTAAGTTTTTGAGTTATTGGTGTTGGGAAGTGACTCAAATTCCTAAATATAAAATATTTCCTTAATTTACATATGATTGCAATTAGATTTCTCATAGAATAAAGAAAGCTTGTAGGAATATTTTTATAAATATTTTATATCATGAGGGAAAAAGGTTAATGGGTTTCCGAGGACTATATGTGTTGGATAGAAATGAGAAGAAAAGCAAGAGACACCTTATTGGGCAAAAGGCTCACTAGGGTGAAGATGTCAAAAAGTGTGAAAAGCATATGGTGGAGTAAAAGGCTCACACTTCAGGATGGAGATATAAAGAGTGAGGAACAATGAGAAAAAGTGAAGAGAGATAGGCAAAAAGTGTATTAATATGTTCTTCCATTGATATGTTTGCATTAAAGCTTCCTTAACACAATAAGTGGTATCAAATCTTCAACTAACACAACAAGTGGTTCGAGCCTTGGATGAAGATGTTTAGAGGAACCTTGGTTAAAGATGTCTATAAGAACCCTGGTTGAAGTTGTCTAGAAGAGCCTTGGTTGAAGATGTCTAGAAGAGCCTTGATTGAAGATGTCTAGAAAAGCTTTGGTTGAAGATGTCTAAAAGAGTCTTGTTTGAAGATTTTAAGAAGAGAAGATGAATGCAAAAAGGAATTCTTGTTAAGGTGGAGTCAATTATTCTCTCATCAAAATGTGATATAAGAAACAAGAAGATCATCATGCACGATAAGGTTGTGTTGCACAAAAGAAACTATGACAGATGGAGAGAGCAAGGCACACGAGGAAACTAGCTATATATTATGGAAAGATGGAGATTGACTTAACAAAATTTGATTCAAGGTGGAGACTATTGGAAGTGTCTCAAATTCCTAATTGAAATATATTTCTTTTTAGAGAAATATCATATAAACAATGTCCTAAGTTTACATGTGATTGTATATTTCTCATAAAATAAGAAAACTAGTAAGAATCTTTATTTTAGGTCATAAAGGAAAAAATTATGAGAAAAAAATAGGTTTGTGGGGACTATATATGTGGTGGATAGAAATGTGAGGAAAAACAAGAGACTCTATTGGACAAGAGGGCTCACTCTAGTGTAGATGTGAGGAAGAGTAAGAGGCACCTGGTGGAACAAATGAGCTTATGGTTCAAGGTAGAGAAAAGTGGGATGTTTTGGGACCTAACAATAGTATCTATTTTTGCCCTCCGTAATATTTTCTATCATATTCTTATCCATGAAGGTAAGCATGATTAGTTGAACCACATTATAACAAGTTTATATTGATGCTTTCGTTGACATAACAGTTGATGAGATTAAGGTTAGGATTAAAATTGAACATCCTTGGGCCATTTTTTAAATGGGCAAAATATGGGGGGAAGGCATAGGATGCTGAAGGGACCCATTAAGGGAATGATAGGTGGGGGTGGTGGTGGTGTTTTTAGCCTTTAGGTAACTTTGCTTGCAAATTCAAACTCCATCATCTTCTTATAAATCTTTTCCACAAAGGAAAGAAGCCCAAATCACGCAAGAGGCCCGCAAAGATTATCCTATCGCGTATTGATACTATTCATTATGCATCACTATAACATGTTTATATTGATGCTTCTGTTGACATAATAGTTGATGAGGTTAAGGTTAGGATTAGGGTTTGCTAGTTAAATTAATATCCTTCTTTTCCTCAATAAAGGAATTGTGAAAGCTTCTTCATCATATTTATTAAAAAATTTGTTTAATTTCAATTCTTTGCTATTTTTATAACTATTGTGGCATTCATTTTGTTGGCAATTGGTGACGATAAAGAAAGAAAGTATTACATTTTGAATAACACGAAGGAAGACAAATAGTTTATTTGATCTAGGAAAAATAAATGTATATAAAAGGTAAAAACATCATTTAATTGATATGGAAATGGTAGTTGAAATGGTAGTTAAACAATGATTAATAATGAAAAAGGTAGGATAAATATGAAACTATTTAATACAAATTTAATTAGAAAAAATTCTTTGTTTTCATTATTTAATATTATTTTATATGATTAACAATAATTTGAGGTTAATTATAGCTATTCTATTCAATAAAAAACTATTTTTATTCCACAGTTGAATTTTTTTTATCATTTAAATTTTTTATATTTAATATCATTTGAAAATTTTAGTTAGTGTTCGTATGAGATTAATTAATATTAGTCCAACTAAGTTAATAATTTTAACTAAAATCAATTAGGTTTCGTATATAAAAATTAAAAGAAATTTAATTACAATTAATGAGATGATATGATGATGGGATAAAGTAATATATGATTATAAGGGTATTTTTAGATATTTTATGTAGGAAGTAACTGAGGAAATTTTTGGAAAAAACAATAATGTCCACACTTAACTAATAGTCAACAATTACCATTAACAAAAGAGGGTATGAGTGTGATTTCATAAAACTAAGGTACCAAAAATGTAATTGTTAGCCACCTCACTGTCACAAGATGCTTCAAATGACCCTCCTCATGGGCTTATATAGGAGGTGAGAAGCTTCTAGAGACTCCTGGAGACATCTACACTTAGCTACAAAGTGGAAGGGCGTGGAATCTTCTAGAGAGGGTTAGAAATGTCCACACATCTCTACACTTGGCTAAGAGAGCATTGGAATAGTGTGGGGTGTTCTAGAATCTTCCAAAGTCATCTTGTACATAGACTAGTGTAGGAGCTTCTAGATTATTCTTGATTTGTAAGGAACCCTCCAAGGTTCTAGAGACTTCATAAGGTACCTATAAATAGGTAAAGGCCTCATTTGGCCAAGGCACCACCCAAGAACCTAACCAACCAAAGCAAGTGAGTTCCAAAGCACTTGTAAAGCTTCCTTTAAGCAATAAAGCTTCCATTTTTTAAGTGTTGCCTATTATGCCCTCTAAAGCTTCTAAGTCAGGTGCATCTTAGCCTAACAAGCTAAGTATTGGGAGTAAGGATGACTTAGCCAGATTAAGGGTCTTGACTTGTCTAAGTGTTGCACGAGCTTAGGAAAAGACTAAGTCTGTGACAATTGGTATCAAATCACGGTTGTGAAGTGGGCATTGTGAAGGAAGCATACGGGCTCCAACGTTGAGGACACTAGTGAGCAAACTCATGGAAGGGAGATCGAGCCTACTGCATGAGGCAAAGACAGGAAGGATAAATCTCATGATGTTGTTGCCAACATGGAGGCAAGGTTAGCTAAGATGGATCTAGCCATGGCGTACACTTAAGAGGGGTTACACTTAATCAAGCAAGGAATGGAGAAAGGTATGAAGGATCTTAGGGAGCAAATCCAAGACCTTCATGAGGGGATGCTAGTCTCACAAGTTCAACCAGTGTCGCATGAGAAGTTTGTGTCCTTCTAAGAAAAGGTCTTGAGCCTGCTTGCTAGCATGGAGTCAAGGATGAAGGCCTTGGCCACTCGAATGGAGTCCCAAGACCAAGAGGTTAGGCAGGAGTTGACCATCTATAAAGTTGTTGTTCGGCACGGGTCATGGCCACACAGGAGGCATCTAGGGTGAAGGTGCCGAAGCCACAAGGGTTTAGTGGCAAGTGGGATGCCAAGGAGTTGGACAACTTCTTATGGCATATGGAGCAATACTTCGAGGCTATCGCACTGACTAATGATGTAACTAGTAAGGACTGTAATCCTTTACCTTACTAACACAGCTACTCTATGGTGGCATCAAGGTTCACTGATATGGAGAAAGACATTTGCATCATAGAGACATGGGAAGACTTCAAGAGGGAGATCAAGAAGCAGTTCTATCCCAAGGATGTGGCTTACCTGGCTAGGAAAAACATAAGGCGTCTGTCTCAAGCACATAGGCTCAATACATGACTATGTCAAGGAATTCTCTTCGCTCATACTTGAGATTCCTAACATGATTGAGGAAGAGTAGTTATTCAACTTCATAGATAACCTACAAGGGTGGGCCGAGTAGGAATTAAGGCGTCAAGGCATTTAACACTTAGCCACTGCTATGGTAATAGCAAAGTCTTTAACGGATTACAAAATGGGAGACTCCTCCAAGGTTGAGTCTTTGGAGGATAGCCATGCCACAGGTGGGGGAGACAAGGTTTCAAATGACCACAATGATCCTAGAATGGGATCAAGCAAGATGCCTAATGTCTAAGAAGGAAGGGGTAAGGCGGAAATGAATGAGTTTATGCCTAAAATCAAATGCTTCCTGTGTGATGGTCCACATTGGGCACGAAATTTTCCTAAGAGGAAAGCGCTTAGGGTCATGATCGAGGAGAGGGAATAGGAAGACGAAACACATATGAGTTCGATGTAGCTGCTAGGTGACATCCAAGTCAACTCAAAGCCTAGTATGCCTAAGACCTCCTTTGTAACGCCCAAGTATTTTTTTTAAGGGTAATTTAGGAAATTACTAATAATAATTAAATTATTTAATTAATTAATTTAATAAAGTGGAAGAGGGGTAAAAGTGTAATTTTACGAATAAATACCCTAGGTATAAATTAGAAATTCTATTTCTTCTGTTCTTTTCTGAATAGAGTTCCTGTTTGCAGAATTTCAGAGAACGTAGGTTGGAGTCAGATTTCAGGGTTGAAGAACAGATCTATATAGGTAAGATTCTAACTCCTAGTTTAATATTTTAGATTCATTGGTTAATTTCAAATACATTAGATATCTTTTGGAAAACCCAAATCTAGATTAGGGTTAGTTTATTTTATTTTTAATTCGTTTTAATATCAAAATAATAAAAAATTTAAGATTTTGATTTTATTGTTGGAATTTGGGAGATCTTAAGTTTTATTAGATGAAAAAAAAAAAAGCGAACGTGTGTGCACAGTACTGGAACAAAGAATAGAAAAAAAAAACACACACACACACACACACACACAAGAGACGCGTGTGCACACTAGAAGGAAGGAAAAAAAATGCTTTTTAGTGTGTACCCGAGATGAGTAATGGTTGGGTGGCTATTGAATTGGATAATTAAAAAAAAAAATGATATTTAGTTTTAGATTAATAAATAAGATAATAGTAATAATGGTCTTTTTGTAATAAATAGAATGAGAGATTTAACAATATATATATATATATATATATATATATATAAACCCTCTTCCAACCATGTCTATTACTGAAGAGATCAAGCTTCTTGAAGATCATCGTCAGGATTTCTCATGATGGCCGGTCAACAGGTTGGATATCTTTTGTATTTTCTAACCCTCTTCTTTGTTTTGAATCATGGCATAATTCCTGTTTTCATTGCATATGACCCTGTCCTGGGTGTCTATGGTATCAGAGCCACGGGGAAGGGAAGTTGGGTCTTGTT